>CM063129.1:114460471-114650399 GCA_031885435.1 Passerculus sandwichensis | reverse complement strand
ACACATCTCGTGAGAGTGAGGAGCGATTAATAAAAAATGGGATTATTGGGAGAGGAGCGATTAATAAAAAATGGAATTAATAAAAAATGGAATTATTGGGAGAGGAGGGTTCCTGCCTGCGCTGAGCCGGGAGGAAAAATTCAAAAAATTCAGGGGGGACCCTCGTGGATGAAAAGGGGGAAAAAAAGGGCAGGAAAAGGTGGGGATTAATTAATAAAAAATGGAATTAATAAAAAATGGAATTAATAAAAAATGGAATTATTGGGAGAGGAGGGTTCCTGCCTGAGCTGGACCGGGAGGAAAATTCAAAAAATTCAGGGGGGACCCTCGTGGATGAAAAGGGGGGGAAAAAGGGCAGGAAAAGGTGGGGAATGAATGAATAAAAATGGAATTATTGGGAGAGGAGCGATTAATAAAAAATGGAATTATTGGGAGAGGAGGGTTCCTGCCTGCGTTGAACCGGGAGGAAAAATTCAAAAAAATTCAGGGGGGACCCTCGTGGATGAAAAGGGGGGAAAAAAAGGGCAGGAAAAGGCGGGGGATTAATTAATAAAAAATGGAATTAATAAAAAATGGGATTATTGGGAGAGGAGCGATTAATAAAAAATGGAATTGTTGGGAGAGGAGCGATTAATAAAAAATGGAATTAATAAAAAATGGAATTATTGGGAGAGGAGGGTTCCTGCCTGCGCTGAGCAGGAGGAAAAATTCAAAAAAATTCAGGGGGACCCTCGTGGATGAAAAGGGGGGAAAAAAGGGCAGGAGAAGGTGGGGGATGAATGAATAAAAAATGGAATTAATAAAAAATGGAATTATTGGGAGAGGAGCGATTAATAAAAAATGGGATTATTGGGAGAGGAGCGATTAATAAAAAATGGAATTAATAAAAAATGGGATTATTGGGAGAGGAGCGATTAATAAAAAATGGGATTATTGGGAGAGGAGCGATTAATAAAAAATGGGATTATTGGGAGAGGAGCGATTAATAAAAAATGGAATTATTGGGAGAGGAGGGTTCCTGCCTGAGCTGAACCGGGAGGAAAAATTCAAAAAATTCAGGGGGGACCCTCGTGGATGAAAAGGGGGAAAAAAAGGGCAGGAGAAGGTGGGGAATGAATGAATAAAAAATGGAATTAATAAAAAATGGAATTATTGGGAGAGGAACCTTGGGGGGTTCGGGTGTGGATGAGGGGGGAAAAGGGCAGGAGAAGGTGGGGAATGAATTAATAAAAAATGGAATTATTGGGAGAGGAGCGATTAATAAAAAATGGGATTATTGGGAGAGGAGCGATTAATAAAAAATGGGATTATTGGGAGAGGAGCGATTAATAAAAAATGGAATTATTGGGAGAGGAGCGATTAATAAAAATGGGATTATTGGGAGAGGAGGGTTCCTGCCTGAGCTGAACCGGGAGGAAAAATTCAAAAAAATTCAGGGGGGACCCTCGTGGATGAAAAGGGGGGAAAAAAGGGCAGGAAAAGGTGGGGATTAATTAACAAAAAATGGAATTAATAAAAAATGGAATTAATAAAAAATGGGATTATTGGGAGAGGAGGGTTCCTGCCTGAGCTGAACCAGGAGCAAAAATTCAGGGGGAACCTTGGGGGGTTCGGGTGTGGATGAGGGGGAAAAAGGGCAGGAGAAGGTGGGGAATTAATTAATAAAAAATGGAATTACTGGGAGAGGAGGGTTCCTACCTGCGCTGAACCAGGAGGAAAAATTCAGGGGGAACCTTGGGGGGTTCGGGTGCGGATGAAAAGGGGGGAAAGGGCAGGAAAAGGTGGGGAATAAATTAATAAAAAATGGAATTATTGGGAGAGGAGGGTTCCTACCTGCGTTGTACCGGGAGGAAAAATTCAAAAAAATTCAGGGGGGACCCTCGTGGATGAAAAGAGGGAAAAGGGCAGGAAAAGGTGGGGAATAAACTAATAAAAAATGGAATTATTGGGAGAGGAGGGTTCGGTTCGGTTCGGTTGGGTTCGGTTGGGTTGGGTTCCGTTCGGTTCGGTTCCGTTCGGTTCGGTTCGGTCCCGTTCGGTCCCGTTCGGTTCCTACCTGAGCTGCGCTCCCGGCCCCGGCTCCGGCTCCGCTCCCGCTCTGGCCCCGCTCCGGAGCCGCCGCCGCTTTTATGGCCCCGAGCGCAGCCCCCGCCCCGGCCACGTGCGCCCGTGAGCCCACCCACCCACGGGCCGGGACGGACGGACGGACAGGGCTGGGAACAGCGCCGGGAACCGAGAGACCGACAGACGGACGGACGGACAGACGGACTGACAGGGCTGGGAACAGCGCCGGGTCTGCCGGGACAGACAGACAGACGGACAGACAGGGCTGAGAACACCCACGGGGCCGGGACGGACGGACGGACAGGGCTGGGAACAGCCCTGGAACCGACAGACTGACAGACAGACGGACGGACGGACAGGGCTGGCAGGGCTGAGAACAGCCATGGAACCGACAGAATGACAGACAGACGGACGGACAGACTGACAGGGCTGGGAACAGCCCTGGAACCGACAGACCGACAGACAGACGGACGGACAGACAGGGCTGGGAACAGCCCTGGAACCGACAGACCGACAGACAGACAGACGGACAGGGCTGACAGGGCTGAGAACAGCGCCGGGTCTGCCGGGACAGACAGACGGACGGACGGACGGACGGACTGACAGGGCTGAGAACAGCCCTGGAACCGACAGACCGACAGACAGACGGACGGACAGGGCTGACAGGGCTGAGAACAGCGCCGGGTCTGCCGGGACAGACAGACGGACGGACGGACGGACGGACTGACAGGGCTGAGAACAGCCCTGGAACCGACAGACCGACAGACAGACGGACGGACAGGGCTGACAGGGCTGAGAACAGCGCCGGGTCTGCCGGGACAGACAGACGGACAGATAGGGCTGAGAACAGCCCTGGAACCGACAGACCGACAGACAGACGGACTGACAGGGCTGGCAGGGCTGAGAACAGCCCCGGGGCCGGGACAGACCGACAGACAGACGGACAGACAGGGCTGAGAACACCCCTGGAACCGACAGACTGACAGACAGACAGACAGACGGACGGACTGACAGGGCTGAGAGCACTCCTGGAACCGACAGACCGACAGACAGACGGACGGACAGGGCTGAAAGGGCTGAGAACACCCCCGGGGCCGGGACAGACAGACGGACAGGGCTGAGAACAGCCCCGGGGCCGCCGGGAGAGACAGACAGACAAACAGACACACAGACAGACAGACCGGGCTGAGCCCACCCCCGGGGCCGGGAGGGACAGACCGACAGACAGACACACACAGACAGACAGACGGACAGACGGGGCTGAGCCCACCCCCGGGGCGGAGCCGCCGGGGCGCGCCCAAACCCGCGGGTTCCCCGCACCGCGAACTGCGCGTCCGGAGCCTCGCCCGCAGCGCCCGTCCCGAACCCCGCACCCCGCACCTTCCCCCAGGGCCCCGGAACCTCCTACCCGCATCCCGCACCTTCCCCCATCCCGCACCTTCCCCCATCCCGCACCTTCCCCCATCCCGCACCTTCCCCTCATCCCGCACCTTCCCCTCATCCCGCACCTCATCCCGCACCTTCCCCCATCCCGCACCTTCCCTCATCCCGCACCTTCCCCCATCCCGCACATTCCCGCATCCCGCACCTTCCCCCAGGGCCCTCATCCCGCACCTTCCCCCATCCCGCACCTTCCCCCATCCCGCACCTTCCCCCATCCCGCACCTTCCCCTCATCCCGCACCTTCCCTCATCCCGCACCTCATCCCGCACCTTCCCCGCAGCCCGCACCTTCCCTGATCCCGCACCTTCCCTCATCCCGCACCTTCCCCCATCCCGCACCTTCCCTGATCCCGCACCTTCCCTCATCCCGCACCTTCCCCCATCCCGCACCTTCCCCCATCCCGCACCTTCCCCCATCCCGCACCTTCCCCCATCCCGCACCTTCCCCGCAGCCCGCACCTTCCCTGATCCCGCACCTTCCCTGATCCCGCACCTTCCCTCATCCCGCACCTTCCCCCATCCCGCACCTTCCCTCATCCCGCACCTTCCCCCATCCCGCACCTTCCCCCATCCCGCACCTCATCCCGCACCTTCCCCCATCCCGCACCTTCCCCCATCCCGCACCTTCCCTCATCCCGCATCCATCCCGCACCTTCCCCCATCCCGCACCTTCCTGCACCTTCCCCCATCCCGCACCTTCCCTCATCCCGCACCTTCCCCCATCCCGCACCTTCCCCCATCCCGCACCTTCCCTGATCCCGCACCTTCCCTCATCCCGCACCTTCCCCCATCCCGCACCTTCCCCCATCCCGCACCTTCCCTCATCCCGCACCTTCCCCCATCCCGCACCTTCCTCCATCCCGCACCTTCCCCCATCCCGCACCTTCCCTCATCCCGCACCTTCCCTGATCCCGCACCTTCCCCCATCCCGCACCTTCCCCCATCCCGCACCTTCCCTCATCCCGCACCTTCCCCCATCCCGCACCTTCCCCCATCCCGCACCTTCCCTCATCCCGCACCTTCCCTCATCCCGCACCTTCCCCCATCCCGCACCTTCCCTCATCCCGCACCTTCCCCCATCCCGCACCTTCCCTCATCCCGCACCTTCCCCCATCCCGCACCTTCCCTGACCCCGCACCTTCCCTCATCCCGCACCTTCCCTCATCCCGCACCTTCCCCCATCCCGCACCTTCCCCCATCCCGCACCTTCCCCCATCCCGCACCTTCCCTCATCCCGCACCTTCCCCCATCCCGCACCTTCCCCCGTCCCGCACCTTCCCCCATCCCGCACCTTCCCTCATCCCGCACCTCATCCCGCACCTTCCCCCATCCCGCACCTTCCCCCATCCCGCACCTTCCCTCATCCCGCACCTTCGCCCATCCCGCACCTCATCCCGCACCTTCCCTCATCCCTCATCCCGCACCCTGCATCTTCCTTACCCCTCATCCTCCATCCTTCATCCCACATCCATCCCTCATCCTGCATCCTCCATCCCTCATCCCGCATCTTCCTCATGCTCCGCATCCTTCACCTCTCATCCCGCATCCATCCCTCATCCCGCATCCCTCACCCCGCATCCTTCATCCCTCATCCCGCATCCATCCCTCATCCCGCATCCATCCCTCATCCCGCATCCATCCCTCGTCCCGCATCCTTCACCTCTCATCCCGCATCCTTCATCCCTCATCCCGCATCTTCATCTTATATCCCTCACCCCGCATCCGGCACCTCACACCCTCCCCACATCCCACATCCATCATCCCTCATCCCGTATCCCGCATCCTCCCTGCACCCCCTGTCCCGCAACCTCCCCACATCCCGCACCCCGCATTCCTCATCCCTCATCCTGCACCCCACATCCACCCTGCATCCCGCATCCCTCATCCTTCATCCTCCACACTTCACCCCGCATTCCTCATCCCGCACCCCACATCCTTCATCCCGCACCCCTCATCCCGCACCTTCCCCTCATCCCAAATCCCGCACCCCGCATCCCGCACCCCACATCCTTCATCCTTCATCCCGCACCCCTCATCCCGCACCTTCCCCTCATCCCAAATCCAGAATCCCGCACCCTGCATCCTTCCCACATCCCGCATCCCGCACCCCACATCCAGCATCCTTCCCAAATCCCGCATCCCTCATCCCGCACACCGCATCCCTCATCCCAAATCCCAAATCCCACATCCCTCATTCCTCACCCCACATCCCTCATCCTACACCCCTTATCCAACATCCCACATCCCAAACCCTGCATCCCAAACCCCACATCCTGCATCCCTCATCCTGCACCCCACACCGCACACCCCACATCCCTCATCCTCCCCTCATCCCTCATCCCAAACCCCACACCCCTCATCCCAAACCCCACATCCCACATTCTCCTCACATCCCACATCCCAAATCCTTCATCCCAAACCCCACATCCCTCATCCCACATCCCAAACCCCACATCCCACATTCTCCCTCCATCCCTCACCCCAAACCCTACATCCTAAACCCCAAATCCCTCATCCCAAATCCCAAACCCCTCATCCCAAACCCCACATCCCGCATCCCAAACCCCACATCCTGCATCCCAAATCCCAAACCCCTCATCCCAAACCCCACATCCTGCATCCCAAACCCCACATCCCAAACCCCACATCCTGCATCTTCCCTGCATCCCTCATCCCCCCAAACCCCATATCCTGCATCCCAAGCCCCACATCCTGCATTCTCCCCACATCCCTCATCCCAAAATCCCAAATCTCAACCTCCACATCCTGCATCCTCCCTGCATCCCAAACTCCACATCCCTCATCCCAAATCCCTCATCCCACATCCCTAATCCCACATCCCTCATCCCAAACCCCACATACCGCATCCCACTTCCCAAACCCCACATCCCTCACCCCACATCCCACATTCCTCATCCCAAACCCCACATCCCGCATCCTCCCTGCATCCCTCATCCTAAACCTCACATCCCTCATCCTTCTCACATCCCACATCCCAAATCCTTCATCCCAAACCCCACATCCCTCATCCCACATCCCATATCCCACATCCCAAACCCCACATCCCGCATTCTCCCTCCACCCCTCATCCCAAACCCCACATCCCACGTCCTTCCCACATTCCGCATCCCTCATCCCACACCCTCCTCACATCCCTCATCCCAAACCCCACATCCCAAACCCCACATCCTGCATCCCAAAGCCCAAACCCCACATCCCAAACCCCACATCCTGCATCCCGAATCCCAAACCCCACATCTCGTACCCCACATCCCGCATCCCAAATCCCGTATCCCTCATCCGGCACCCTCCCCGCATCCCACATCCCAAATCCCACATCCCATATCCCGCATCCTCCCCACATCCTCTTCACATCCCACATCCCAAATCCCTCATCCCAAACCCCGCATCCTCCCCACACCCCACATCCCTCATCCCAAACCCCACATCCCTCATCCTCCTCACATCCCACATCGCAAATCCTTCATCCCAAATCCCACATCCCTCATCCCACATCCCATATCCCTCATCCAAAATCCCACATCCCACATCATCCCCACATCCCAAACCCCACATCCCACATCTCACATCCCAAATCCCTCATCCCACATCCCTCATCCCACATCCCTAATCCCAAACCCCACATACCGCATCCCAAATCCCAAACCCCACTTCCCAAACCCCGCATCCCTCACCCCACATCCTGCATCCCTCATCCCAAATCCCACATCCCACATCCTCCCTGCATCCCTCATCCTAAACCTCACATCCCAGGTCCTCCTCACATCCCACATCCCAAATCCTTCATCCCAAACCCCACATCCCTCATCCCACATCCCAAACCCCACATCCCGCATTCTCCCTCCATCCCGCATCCCAAACCCCACATCCCTCGTCCTTCCCACATTCCGCATCCCTCATCCCACACTCTCCTCACATCCCTCATCCCAAATCCTGCATCCCAAACTCCACATCCCTCATCCCAAACCCCACATCTCTCATCCCAAACCCCACATCCCAAACCCCACATCCTGCATCCCAAATCCCAAACCCCACATCCTGCATCCCAAATCCCATATCCCTCATCCGACATCCTCCCCGCATCCCACATCCCAAATCCCACATCCCATATCCCGCATCCTCCCCACATCCTCTTCACATCCCAAATCCCTCATCCCAAACCCCACATCCTGCATCCCACATCCCAAACCCCACATCCTGCATCCCAAAGCCCACATCCCTCATCCCAAAGCCCACATCCCAAACCCCACATCCTGCGTCCCAAATCCCAAACCCCACATCTCGTACCCCACATCCCGCATCCCAAATCCCGTATCCCTCATCCGGCATCCTCCCCGCATCCCACATCCCAAATCCCACATCCCGCATCCTCCCCACGTCCTCTTCACATCCCACATCCCAAATCCCGCATCCCAAACCCCACATCCCGCATCCCAAACCCCACATCCTGCATCCCACATCCCAAACCCCACATCCTGCATCCCAAAGCCCACATCCCTCATCCCAAAGCCCACATCCCAAACCCCACATCCTGCATCCCTCATCCCAAACCCCACATCTCGTACCCCACATCCCGCATCCCAAATCCCGTATCCCTCATCCCAAATCCCTCATCCCAATCCCCACATCCCTCATCACAAATCCCAAATCCATCATCCTTCATCCCAAATCCCACATCCCTCATCCCAAGTCCTCCATCCCGAACCCCACATCCCGCATCCCAAATCCCATATCCCTCATCCTGCATCCTCCCCGCATCCCTCATCCCCCCAAACCCCATGTCCTGCATCCCAAACCCCACATCCTGCATTCTCCCCACATCCCTCATCCCAAAATCCCAAATCTCAACCTCCACATCCTGCATCCTCCCTGCATCCCAAACTCCACATCCCTCATCCCAAATCCCTCATCCCAAACCCCACATCCCAAACCCCACATCCCACATCCCTCATCCCAAATCCCACATCCCACATCCTCCCAGCATCCCTCATCCTAAACCTCACATCCCTCATCCTTCTCACATCCCACATCCCAAATCCTTCATCCCAAACCCCACATCCCTCATCCCACATCCCAAACCTCACATCCCACATCCCAAACCCCACATCCCACGTCCTTCCCACATTCCGCATCCCTCATCCCACACCCTTCTCACATCCCTCATCCCAAATCCTGCATCCCAAACTCCACATCCCTCATCCCAAACCCCACATCCCAAACCCCACATCCTGCATCCCAAATCCCAAACCCCACATCCCAAACGCCACATCCTGCATCCCAAATCCCGTATCCCTCATCCGACATCCTCCCTGCATCCCACATCCCAAATCCCACATCCCGCATCCTCCCCACGTCCTCTTCACATCCCACATCCCAAATCCCTCATCCCAAACCCCACATCCCGCATCCCAAACCCCACATCTTGCATCCCAAACCCCACATCCTGCATCCCAAAGCCCACATCCCAAACCCCACATTCTGCATCCCGAATCCCAAACCCCACATCTCGTACCCCACATCCCGCATCCCAAATCCCGTATCCCTCATCCTACATCCTCCCCGCATCCCACATCCCAAACGCCACATCCCTCATCCCGCATCCTCCCCACATCCTCTTCACATCCCACATCCCAAATCCCTCATCCCAAACCCCACATCCTCCCCACACCTCACATCCCGAACCCCACATCCCTCATCCTCCTCACATCCCACATCGCAAATCCTTCATCCCAAACCCCACATCCCTCATCCCACATCCCATATCCCTCATCCAAAATCCCACATCCCACATCATCCCCACATCCCAAACCCCACATCCCACATCTCCCTACATCTCACATCCCAAATCCCATATCCCACATCCCTCATCCCACATCCCTCATCCCAAACCCCACATCCCTCATCCCAAACCCCACACCCCGCATCCCAAACCCCACATTCCTCATCCTCCCGGCATCCCAAACCCCACACCCCGCATCCCAAACCCCACATCCCACATCTTCCCTGCATCCCTCATCCCAAACCCCACGTCCTGCATCCCAAGCCCCACATCCTGCATTCTCCCCACATCCCTCATCCCAAAATCCCAAATCTCAACCTCCACATCCCGCATCCTCCCTGCATCCCTCATCCCAAACTCCACATCCCTCGTCCCAAATCCCTCATCCCACATCCCAAATCCCAAATCCCTCATCCCAAACCCCACATCCTGCATCCCAAACCCCACATCCTGCATCCCACATCCCAAACCCCACATCCTGCATCCCAAAGCCCACATCCCTCATCCCAAAGCCCACATCCCAAACCCCACATCCTGCATCCCAAATCCCAAACCCCACATCCCAAACCCCACATCCCGCATCCCAAATCCCGTATCCCTCATCCGGCACCCTCCCCGCATCCCACATCCCAAACTCCACATCCCTCATCCTCCCTGCATCCCTTATCCCGAATCCCACACCCCACATCCCGCATCCTCCCCACATCGGTTAATAAACCGATGCTGCAGAGCCAAGGCAGGGAGGAGGGACAGGCATTCCCCTGCCTTGTCCATTCGCGTCGCCGGACGAAAGGACAGACGGACGGACGGACAGACGGACAGACGCGGAAATCACAGCCCCGCTCTCCCGCACGTCCCGCGTTTTGACGAGATTTGTCCTCAGCGCGCATCCGTCGCCGCCCGCAGAGGCTGCTGGGAATTGCAGTTTCCCCGCTTAGCGCACCTATTGCGCACGCGCAGTAGCGCCTCTTGCCTCAGCGCGGAGGAGGAGGCCGTCGGTGATTGGCTGAGAGGCGGGCGGTGGGCGGGGTTAGAGGCCGTGGCGGGAATTGCGGCGTCGGAGAGCTCGGCGTGAGCGGCACCGGTGAGAGGGGGCGGGGCAACGGCTGAGGGGAACAGGAGGGAACGGAACCGGCGGAACCGGCCCAGGGCAACAGGAGGGAACGGAACCGGCCCCAGAGCAACCAGAGTGAGTGAGCGGAACCGGCGGAACCGGCCCAGGGCAACAGGAGGGAACGGAACCGGCCCCAGAGCAACCAGAGTGAGTGAGCGGAACCGGCGGAACCGGCCCGGCCCCAGGGCAGCCGGAGTGAGCGGAACCGGCTCAGAGTAACCAGAGTGAGCGGAACCGGCGGAACCGGCCCGGCCCCAGGGCAACCAGAGTGAGCGGAACCGGCGGAACCGGCCCGGCCCAAGGGCAACCGGAGGGAACGGAACCGGCCCGGCCCAAGGGCAGCGGGAGTGAGCAAAACCGGCGGAACCGGCCTCAGGGCAACTGGATTGAGTGGAACCGGCCCGGACTGAGGGGAACCGGCCCGGACTGAGGGGAACCGGCCCGGATTGAGGGGGAACCGGGCTGAGGGGAACCGGGCTGGACTGAGGGGGACCGGGCTGAGGGGGACCGGACTGAGGGGAACCGGCCCGGACTGAGGGGGAACCGGGCTGAGGGGAACCGGGCTGGACTGAGGGGAACCGGGCTGGACTGAGGGGAACCGGGCTGGACTGAGGGGGACCGGGCTGAGGGGAACCGGGCTGGACTGAGGGGAACCGGGCTGGACTGAGGGGGACCGGGCTGAGGGGAACCGGACTGAGGGGAATCGGGCTGGACTGAGGGGAACCGGACTGAGAGGAACCGGGCCTGGACTGAGGGGGAACCGGACTGAGGGGAACCGGGCTGGACTGAGGGGAACCAGGCTGGACTGAGGGGGAACCGGACTGAGAGGAACCGTGCTGGACTGAGGGGAACCGACCCGGACTGAGGGGAACCGGCCCGGACTGAGGGGAACCGGACTGAGGGGAACAGGGCTGGACTGAGGGGAACTGGGCTGGACTGAGGGGGAACCGGGCTGGACTGAGGGGAAACCGGACTGAGGGGAACCGGGCTGGACTGAGGGGAAACCGGGCTGGACTGAGGGGAACCGAACTGAGGGGAACCGGGCTGGACTGAGGGGAACCGGGCTGGACTGAGGGGAACTGGGCTGGACTGAGGGGAACTGGGCTGGACTGAGGGGGAACCGGGCTGGACTGAGGGGAACCGGACTGAGGGGAACCGGACTGAGGGGAACCGGACTGAGGGGAACCGGGCTGGACTGAGGGGAACTGGGCTGGACTGAGGGGAACCGGGCTGGACTGAGGGGGAACCGGACTGAGGGGAACCGGGCTGGACTGAGGGGAATCGGGCTGGACTGAGGGGAACCGGGCTGAAGGGAACCGGGCTGGACTGACGGGAATCGGGCTGGACTGAGGGGGACCGGACTGAGGGGAATCGGGCTGGACTGAGGGGAACCGGGCTGAAGGGAACCGGGCTGGACTGAGGGGAATCGGGCTGAGGGAAGGAAGGAATTAATGGGTTTAGGGATAAATTTGGGATGGTGTCACAACAGAGGAGCACAGGGAGAAGGGAACGAGGTGGGGAAAGAAGGATTGCAGTGGACAATGGAGAGAGTTTAAGAGGGGATGGATTGAGGGATCGGGGAAGGAATTAATGGGGTTTTGGGGATAAATTTGGGATGGTGTCACAACACAGGAGCACAGGGAGAAGGGAAGGAGGTGGGGAAAGAAGGATTGCAGTGGACAATGGAGAGAGTTAAAGAGGGGAAGGATTGAGGGACTGGGGAAGGAATCAATGGGGTTTTGGGGATAAATTTGGGATGGTGCTGAGGAGCACAGGGAGACGGGGACGAGGTGGGGAAAGAGGGATTGCAGTGGATTATGGAGAGAGTTCAAGAGGGGATGGATTGAGGGATTGGGGAAGGAATCAATGGGGTTTTGGGGATAAATTTGGGATGGTGACAGGGAGCACTGGGAGAAGGGAATGAGGGAAGGAAGGAATTAATGGGGTTTTAGGGATAAATTTGGGGCGGTGCTGAGGAGCACAGGGAGAAGGGGAATGACAGGCTGAGGAGGTGGGGAAGGAGGGATTGCAGTGGATAATGGAGAGAGTTTAAGTGGGGATGGATTGAGGGATTGGGGAAGGAATTAATGGGGTTTAGGGATATTTATCCCTGAATAAATTTGGGATGGTGACAGGGAGCACCGGGAGAAGGGAATGAGGGAAGGAAGGAATTAATGGGGTTTTAGGGATAAATTTGGGGTGGTGCTGAGGAGCACAGGGAGAAGGGGAAGGAGGTGGGGAAAGAGGGATTGCAGTGGATAATGGAGAGAGTTCAAGAGGGGAAGGATTGAGGGATTGGGGAAGGAATTAATGGGGTTTTGGGGATAAATTTGGGATGGGGATTGAGGTGGGGAAAGAGGGATTGCAGTGGATTATGGAGAGAGTTTAAGTGGGGATGGATTGAGGGATTGGGGAAGGAATTATTGGAGTTTTGGGGATAAATTTGGGATGGTGACAGGGAGCACAGGGAGAGGGGGAAGGAGGTGGGGAAAGAGGGATTGCAGTGGATTATGGAGAGAGTTTAAGTGGGGATGGATTGAGGGATTGGGGAAGGAATTAATGGGGTTTAGGGATATTTATCCCTGAATAAATTTGGGATGGTGTTGGGGAGCACCGGGAGAGGGGGAATGAGGGAAGGAAGGAATTAATGGGGTTTTGGGGATAAATTTGGGATGGTGACAGGGAGCACAGGGAGAAGGGGAATGAGGGAAGGAAGGAATTAATGGGGTTTTGGGGATAAATTTGGGGTGGTGCTGAGGAGCACAGGGAGAAGGGAACGAGGTGGGGAAAGAGGGATTGCAGTGGATTATGGAGAGAGTTCAAGAGGGGATGGGTTGAGGGATTGGGGAAGGAATTAATGGGGTTTTGGGGATAAATTTGGGATGGTGACAGGGAGCACAGAGAGAAGGGAATGAGGGAAGGAAGGAATTAATGGGGTTTTAGGGATAACTTTGGGGTGGTGCTGAGGAGCACAGGGAGACGGGGAATGAGGGAAGGAAGGAATTAATGGGGTTTTAGGGATAAATTTGGGGCGGTGCTGAGGAGCACAGGGAGAAGGGGAAGGAGGTGGGGAAAGAGGGATTGCAGTGGATAATGGAGAGAGTTTAAGTGGGGATGGATTGAGGGATTGGGGAAGGAATTAATGGGGTTTTAGGGATAAATTTGGGATGGTGACAGGGAGCACAGGGAGAAGGGAATGAGGGGCTGAGGAGGTGGGGAAGGAGGGATTGCAGTGGATAATGGAGAGAGTTCAAGAGGGGATGGATTGAGGGA
The DNA here is from genome assembly GCA_031885435.1 of Passerculus sandwichensis. NCBI lineage: Eukaryota > Metazoa > Chordata > Aves > Passeriformes > Passerellidae > Passerculus > Passerculus sandwichensis. The sequence goes on along the minus strand of CM063129.1, from coordinate 114,636,706 downwards.
ATATGGAAGGAATTAATGGGGTTTTGGGGATAAATTTGGGATGGGGATTGAGGTGGGGAAAGAGGGATTGCAGTGGATTATGGAGAGAGTTTAAGAGGGGAAGGATTGAGGGATTGGGGAAGGAATTAATGGGGTTTTAGGGATAAATTTGGGATGGTGCTGAGGAGCACTGGGAGAAGGAGAATGAGGGAAGGAAGGAATCAATGGGGTTTTGGGGATAAATTTGGGGTGGTGCTGAGGAGCACTGGGAGAGGGGGATTGAGGTGGGGAAAGAGGGATTGCAGTGGATTATGGAGAGAGTTCAAGAGGGGAAGGATTGAGGGATTGGGGAAGGAATTAATGGAGTTTTGGGGATAAATTTGGGATGGTGACAGGGAGCACAGGGAGAGGGGGAATGAGGTGGGGAAAGAGGGATTGCAGTGGATAATGGAGAGAGTTTAAGAGGGGATGGATTGAGGGATTGGGGAAGGAATTAATGGGGTTTTGGGGATAAATTTGGGATGGGGATTGAGGTGGGGAAAGAGGGATTGCAGTGGATTATGGAGAGAGTTCAAGAGGGGATGGATTGAGGGAATATGGAAGGAATTAATGGGGTTTTAGGGATAAATTTGGGATGGGGAATGAGGTGGGGAAAGAGGGATTGCAGTGGACAATGGAGAGAGGAATAACCTGGAATGATGGGGGGTCTGGGAGCAGGACAGGGAGCCTGAGGTGAAGTTTGGGGTGAGCTGGGGGATGAGGATGAGGATGAGGAGCAGGAAATGGCTGCTGGAAGCGCAGGGCCCAGGCAGCGCTTGGGGCTGTGGAAAAGCACCGGTCGCTTGTTTTTAAAATTTTAAAAGTTCCATAGCAATGAAATGGTTATAAAAATAGGAATACAATTAGAGTATGGTTATAAAAATAGGAATACAATTAGAGTAATAGACAATTTGGACATTTTGGATTAGGACAATATGAGACAATAAATACAAAGAGTTATGGATGTCCGGGTACCTTTTCTGGGCAAAATAAGCCTGAAAATGGACACACATTAACAGAAAATTAACCCTTAAAAACAATAATCTATTGCATATTCACACACCTCATCCATGATTCAAAAATTCCATTCCAACACAGGATTCTGTCTGCTCATCCTCAGCTTCTTCCTCTGAGTCCCGACAGCGCCTTCGAGGTGGGAAGAAGTTCATTTCTGCTGATAATGGAGCAATAAATTCCTTATCTCTGAAAGATTCAGGTGTCCTGGGGCTGCTGTTTGCTGTGAGTCCTTTCTTTAAAAAAATATCCTGCATAGCAGAGTTTCTATTTTAACATTTTTTATAACCTAAAACTAGATTTACCACAGTACTCAAGAGAATGAATCCAGCTTCACTTTCTAACACAACACACAGAATATTAACACACATAATATTAATTTGAATTAACACAATACACATAATATAAACACACATAATATTAATTTGAATTAACACAACACATAATATTAATTGAATTACCACAACACACATAATATAAACACACATAATATTAATTTGAATTAACACACCACACATAATATTAACACACATAACATTAATACACATAATATTAATTTGAATTAACACAACACATAACATTTACAACGGTACTTAAGAGAATGAATCAGGCATAACTTTCTAACACAACACATATAATATTAACACACATGATATTAATTTGAATTAACACTACACAATATTAATTTGAATTAACACAACACATGTAATTTTAACACACATAATATTAATTTGAATTAACACAACACATAATATTAATTTGAATTAACACAACACATATAATATAAATACACATAATATTAATTTGAATTAATACAACACACATAATATAAACACACATAATATTAATTTGAATTAATACAACACATATAATATTAACCACACGATATTTACCACACTACTTAAGAGAATGAATCCAGCATCACTTTCTAACACAACACACACAATATTAACACACAATATTAATTTGATTTAACACAACACATTAATTTGAATTCACACAACACATATAATATAAACACACATAATATTAATTTGAATTAACACAACACATGTAATATTAACACACATAATATTAATTTGAATTAACACAACACATAATATTAATTTGAATTAACACAACACATGTAATATTAACACACATGATACTAATTTGAATTAACACAACACATAATATTAATTTGAATTAACACAACACATGTAATATTAACACACATGATACTAATTTGAATTAACACAACACATAATATTAATTTGAATTACCACATAACATGTAATATTAACACACATAATATTAATTTGATTTAACACAACACATTAATTTGAATTCACACAACACATGTAATTTTAACACACATAATATTAATTTGAATTAACACAACACATAATATTTATTTGAATTAACACAACACATATAATATTTACACACATAATATTAATTTGAATTAACACAACACATAATATTAATTTGAATTAACACAACACACACAATATTAACACACAATATTAATTTGAGTTAACACAACACATTAATTTGAATTCACACAACACATATAATATTAAGACACATAATATTAATTTGAATAAACCCAACACATGATATTAATTTGAATTAACACAACACATAATATTAACACACATAATATTAATTTGAATTAATACAACACATAATATTAACACACATAATATTAATTTGAATTAACACAACACATAATATTAACACACATAATATTAATTTGAATTAACACAACACATAATATTAATTTGAATTAATACAACACACATAATATAAACACACATAATATTAATTTGAATTAATACAACACACATAAACACACTATATTAATTTGAATTAACACAACACATGTAATATTAATACACATGATATTAATTTGAATTAATACAACACATAATATTAATTGGAATTACCACAACACATGTAATATTAACACACATAACATTAATTTGAATTAACACAACACACATAATATAAACACACATAATATTAATTTGAATTAATACAACACATATAATATTAACCACACGATAATTACCACACTACTTAAGAGAATGAATCCAGATTCACTTTCTAACACAACACACAGAATATTAGCACACATAATATTAATTTGAATTAGCACCACACATATAATATTAACACACATAATATTAATTTGAATTAATACAACACATATAATATTAACACACATAATATTAATTTGAATTAACACAACACATACTAATAATTTGAATTAACACGCATAATATAAACACACATATTAATTTGAATTAATACAACACATAATATTTACCACACTACTCAAGAGAATGAATCCAGCATCACTTTCTAACATAACACACATAATATTAACACACATAATATTAATTTGATTTAACACAACACATTAATTTGAATTCACACAACACACGTAATATTAACACACATAATATTAATTTGAATTAACACAACACATATAATATAAATACACATAATACTAATTTGAATTAACACAACACACGTAATATAAACACACATAATATTAATTTGAATTAATACAACACATGTAATATTAACACACATAATATTAATTTGAATTAACACAAGACATGTAATATTAACACACATAATATTAGTTTGAATTAACACAACACATAATATTAATTTGAATTAATACAACACATACAATATTAACACACATAATATTAATTTGAATTAACACAACACATTTAATATTAACACACATAATATTAATTTGAATTAACACAACACATAATATTAATTTGAATTACCACAACACATATAATATAAACACACATAATATTAATTTGAATTAATACAACATACATAATTTTAATTTGAATTGACACAACAAATGTAATTTTAACACACATAATATTAATTTGAATTAACACAACACATAATATTAATTTGAATTAACACAACACATATAATATAAATACACATAATATTAATTTGAATTAATACAACACACATAATATAAACACACATAATATTAATTTGAATTAATACAACACATATAATATTAACCACACGATATTTACCACAGTACTTAAGAGAATGAATCCAGCTTCACTTTCTAATACAGCACATGTAATATTAACACACATAATATTAATTTGAATTAACACAACACATAATATTAACACACATAATATTAATTTGAATTAATACAACACATATAATATTTACCACACTACTTAAGAGACTGAATCCAGCATCACTTTCTAACACAACACATATAATATTAACACACATAATATTAATTTGAATTAACAGAACACATAATATTTATTTGAATTAATACAACACATTTAATATTAACACACAAAATATTAATATGAATTAACACAACACATAATATTAATTTGAATTAATACAACACACATAATATTAACCACACGATATTTACCACACTACTTAAGAGAATGAATCCAGCTTCACTTTCTAATACAGCACATGTAATATTAATACACATAATATTAATTTGAATTAACACAACACACAGAATATTAACACACATGATATTAATTTGAACACAACACATGTAATATTAACACACAATATTAATTTGATTTAACACAACACATTAATTTGAATTCACACAACACATATAATATTAACACACATAATATTAATTTGAATTAATACAACACATATGATATTAGCACACATAATATTAATTTGAATTACCACAACACATATAATGTTAACACACATAATATTAATTTGAATTAACACAACACATAATATTAATTTGAATTACCACAACACATGTAATATTAACACACATAATAATAATTTGAATTAATACAACACATATAATATTTACCACATGATATTTACCACACTAGTCAAGAGAATGAATCCAGATTCACTTTCTAACACAACACACATAATATTAACACACATAATATTAATTTGAATTAACACAACACATTTAATATTAACACACATAATATTAGTTTGAATTAACACAACACATAATATTAATTTGAATTAATACAACACATAATATTAACACACGTAATATTAATTTGAATTAATACAACACATATAATATTACCACACGATATTTACCACACTACTCAATAGAATGAATCCAGCTACACTTTCTATCAGAGCACACACAATCATAACACACATGATATTAATTTGAATTAACACAACACATAATATTAATTTGAATTACCACAACACACACAATATTAACACACATAATATTAATTTGAATAAATACAACACATAATATTAATTTGAATTAACATAACGCAATATTAATTTGAATTAATACAACACATATAATATTAACACACATAATATTAATTTGAATTAATACAACACATATAATATTAACCACACGATATTTACCACACTACTTAAGAGAATGAATCCAGCTTCACTCTCTAATACAGCACACAGAATATTAATGCACATAATATTAATTTGAATTAACACAACACATATAATATTAGCACACATGATATTAATTTGAATTAACACAACACATATAATATAAACACACATTGTATTAATACGAATTAACACATAATACTAATTTGAATTAACACAACACATATAATATTAACACACATAATATTAATTTGAATTAACACAACACATAACATTAACCACACTCTATTTACCACAGTACTCAATAGAATGAATCCAGCATCACTTTCTAACACAACACACAGAATATTAATGCACATAACATTAATTTGAATTAACACAACACATATAATATTTACCACAGTACTTAAGAGACTGAATCCAGCATCACTTTCTAACACAACACACAAAATAACACACATAATATTAATTTGAATTAGCACAACACATATTTATTTGAATTAATACAACACATATAATATTAACACACATAACATTAATACACATAATATTAATTTGAATTAACACAACACATAACATTTACAACGGTACTTAAGAGAATGAATCAGGCATAACTTTCTAACACAACACATATAATATTAACACACATGATATTAATTTGAATTAACACAACACATAATATTAATTTGAATTACCACAACACATATAATATTAACGCACATAATATTAATTTGAATTAACACAACACATTTAATAGGATCGATGGCACCCCCGGATCGATGGCACCTCCGGATCGATCCCCAAATCCCGGGATCCCATCCCAACCCCACCATCCCAGGGCGCTCCAGCTTTCCATGGACACTCCCAGGGATTCTCTGGGAATTCTCTCCCACTCTCCCAGCCGGGAATTCCTCCCCAAATCCCAGGATCCCATCCCAATCCCACCAATCTTTCCATGGACACTCCCAGGGATTCTCTGGGAATTCCTTCCCAAATCCCGGGATCCCATCCCAATCCCACCAATCTTTCCATGGACACTCCCAGGGATTCTCTGGGAATTCTCTCCCACTCTCCCAGCCGGGAATTCCTCCCCAAATCCCACCCCGAGCTCTCCTTTCCCTGGCTCCTGTTTTCCCAAATTCCAGCTCTCCTGGAGCCCCCATGGAAGATTCCCGCCATTTTCCCTGTCTGGAATTCCATCCCTGCCGGGATTTGTGGCTCTTCCCCTCTCCCCGTTTTCCTTGGATATCCTGGATTGATTTATCCCTCCCGTTCCCGCCGTTCCCTGAATCCCAGCGCCAATCCCGGACTCCTCAACCCTTTCCCCTCCGGAATTCTCTCCGTGCGCCGCCGACATTCCCGGTGCTCCGGCAGCTCCGGCTTCTCCCAACTCCGCGCGGGAACCTTGGGAATTCCCGGGATATCTCGTGATCCCTGTGGATCCCGAGGGATCCGAATCCATCCTTGGGCACTCCCAGGGATTCTCTGGGAATTCCTTCCCAAATCCCGGGATCCCATCCCAGTCCCACCATCCCAGGGTTCTCCAACTTTCCATGGACACTCCCAGGGATTCTCTGGGAATTCCTTTCCATTCTCCCAGCCGGGAATTCCTTCCCAAATCCCAGGATCCCATCCCAATCCCACCAATCTTTCCATGGACACTCCCAGGGATTCTCTGGGAATTCTTTCCCACTCTCCCAACCTGGGAATTCCTCCCCAAATCCTGGGATCCCATCCCAATCCCACCATCCCGGGGAGCTCCATGGACACTCCCAGGGATTCTCTGGGAATTCCTCCCAAAATCCCGGGATCCCATCCCAATCCCACCATCCTGGGGTGCTCCAGCTTCTCCATGGACATTCCCAGGGATTCTCTTGGAATTCCTTTCCACTCTCCTTCCTGGGAATTCCTTCCCAAATCCCGGGATCCCATCCCAGTCCCACCATCCCGGGGAGCTCCATGGACACTCCCAGGGATTCTCTGGGAATTCTCTCCCACTCTCCCAGCCGGGAATTCCTCCCCAAATCCCACCCCGAGCTCTCCTTTCCCTGGCTCCTGTTTTCCCAAATCCCAGCTCTCCTGGAGCCCCCATGGAAGATTCCCGCCATTTTCCCTGTCTGGAATTCCATCCCTGCCGGGATTTGTGGCTCTTCCCCCTTGGATATCCTGGATTGATTTATCCCTCCCGTTCCCGCCATTTTCCCTGTCTGGAATTCCATCCCTGCCGGGATTTGTGGCTCTTCCCCCCCTCCCCGTTTTCCTTGGATATCCCGGATTGATTTCTCCCTCCCGTTCCCGCCGTTCCCCGAATCCCAGCGCGAATCCCGGACTCCTCAACCCTTTCCCCTCCGGAATTCTCTCCGTGCGCCGCCGACATTCCCGGTGCTCCGGCAGCTCCGGCTTCTCCCAAACCCGCGCGGAAACCTTGGGAATTCCCGGGATATCTCGAGATCCCTGTGGGTCCCAAGGGATTCGAATCCATCCTTGGGCACTGCCAGGGATTCTCTGGGAATTCCTTCCCCAAATCCCGGGATCCCATCCCAGTCCCACCATCCCAAGGTTCTCCAACTTTCCATGGACACTCCCAGGGATTCTCTGGGAATTCTCTCCCACTCTCCCAGCCGGGAATTCCTTCCCAAATCCCAGGATCCCATCCCAATCCCACCATCCTGGGGTGCTCCATGGACACTCCCAGGGATTCTCTGGGAATTCCTCCCCAAATCCCGGGATCCCATCCCAATCCCACCAATCTTTCCATGGACACTCCCAGGGATTCTCTGGGAATTCTCTCCCACTCTCCCATCCTGGAATTCCTCCCCAAATCCCACCCCGAGCTCTCCTTTCCCCGGCTCCTGTTTTCCCAAATTCCAGCTCTCCTGGATCCCCCATGGAAGATTCCCGCCATTTTCCCTGTCTGGAATTCCATCCCTGCCGGGATTTGTGGCTCTTCCCCCTCTCCCCGTTTTCCTTGGATATCCTGGATTGATTTATCCCTCCCGTTCCCGCCATTTTCCCTGTCTGGAATTCCATCCGTGCCGGGATTTGTGGCTCTTCCCCCCCCTCCCCGTTTTCCTTGGATATCCTGGATTGATTTCTCCCTCCCGTTCCCGCCGTTCCCCGAATCCCAGCGCCAATCCCGGACTCCTCAACCCTTTCCCCTCCGGAATTCTCTCCGTGCGCCGCCGACATTCCCGGTGCTCCGGCAGCTCCGGCTTCTCCCAAACCCGCGCGGAAACCTTGGGAATTCCCGGGATATCTCGAGATCCCTGTGGGTCCCAAGGGATCCGAATCCATCCTTGGGCACTGCCAGGGATTCTCTGGGAATTCCTTCCCAAATCCCGGGATCCCATCCCAATCCCAACATCCCAGGGTGCTCCAAATTTCCTTGGACACTCCCAGGGATTCTCTGGGAATTCCTTCCCCAAATCCCGGGATCCCATCCCAATCCCACCAATCTTTCCATGGACACTCCCAGGGATTCTCTGGGAATTCTCTCCCACTCTCCCAGCCGGGAATTCCTCCCCAAATCCCTGGATCCCATCCCAATCCCACCATCCCAAGGTTCTCCAGCTTTCCATGGGCACTCCCAGGGATTCTCTGGGAATTCCTCCCCAAATCCCAGGATCCCATCCCAATCCCACCAGCTTTCCATGGACACTCCCAGGGATTCTCTGGGAATTCTCTCCCACTCTCCCAGCCGGGAATTCCTCCCCAAATCCCACCCCGAGCTCTCCTTTCCCTGCCTCCTGTTTTCCCAAATTCCAGCTCTCCTGGAGCCCCCATGGAAGATTCCCGCCATTTTCCCTGTCTGGAATTCCATCCCTGCCGGGATTTGTGGCTCTTCCCCCTCTCCCCGTTTTCCTTGGATATCCCGGATTGATTTATCCCTCCTGTTCCCGCCATTTTCCCTGTCTGGAATTCCATCCGTGCCGGGATTTGTGGCTCTTCCCCCCTCTCCCCGTTTTCCTTGGATATCCCGGATTGATTTATCCCTCCCGTTCCCGCCGTTCCCTGAATCCCAGCGCGAATCCCGGACTCCTCAACCCTTTCCCCTCCGGAATTCTCTCCGTGCGCCGCCGACATTCCCGGTGCTCCGGCAGCTCCGGCTTCTCCCAAACCCGCGCGGAAACCTTGGGAATTCCCGGGATGTCTCGAGATCCCTGTGGGTCCCAAGGGATCCGAATCCATCCTTGGGCACTCCCAGGGATTCTCTGGGAATTCCTCCCCAAATCCCGGGATCCCATCCCAGTCCCACCAACCCAAGGTTCTCCAACTTTCCATGGACACTCCCAGGGTTTCTCTGGGAATTCTCTCCCACTCTCCCGGCTGGGAATTCCTCCCCAAATCCCGGGATCCCATCCCAATCTCACCAATCTTTCCTTGGACACTCCCAGGGATTCTCTGGGAATTCCTTCCCAAATTCTGGGATCCCATCCTAATCCCACCATCCCATGGTGCTCCAAATTTCCATGGACACTCCCAGGGATTCTCTGGGAATTCTCTCCCACTCTCCCAGCCGGGAATTCCTTCCCAAATCCCGGGATCCCATCCCAATCCCACCAATCTTTCCATGGACACTCCCAGGGATTCTCTGGGAATTCTCTCCCACTCTCCCAGCCGGGAATTCCTTCCCAAATCCCACCCCCAGCTCTCCTTTCCCTGGCTCCTGTTTTCCCAAATTCCAGCTCTCCTGGATCCCCCATGGAAGATTCCCGCCATTTTCCCTGTCTGGAATTCCATCCCTGCCGGGATTTGTGGCTCTTCCCCTCTCCCCGTTTTCCTTGGATATCCCGGATTGATTTATCCCTCCCGTTCCCGCCATTTTCCCTGTCTGGAATTCCATCCGTGCCGGGATTTGTGGCTCTTCCCCCCTCTCCCCGTTTTCCTTGGATATCCTGGATTGATTTATCCCTCCCGTTCCCGCCGTTCCCTGAATCCCAGCGCCAATCCCGGACTCCTCAACCCTTTCCCCTCCGGAATTCTCTCCGTGCGCCGCCGACATTCCCGGTGCTCCGGCAGCTCCGGCTTCTCCCAAACCCGCGCGGAAACCTTGGGAATTCCCGGGATATCTCGAGATCCCTGTGGGTCCCAAGGGATCCGAATCCATCCTTGGGCACTGCCAGGGATTCTCTGGGAATTCCTTCCCCAAATCCCAGGATCCCATCCCAATCCCACCAATCTTTCCATGGACACTCCCAGGGATTCTCTGGGAATTCTCTCCCACTCTCCCAGCCTGGAATTCCTTCCCAAATCCCAGGATCCCATCCCAGTCCCACCATGCCAGGGAGCTCCAACTTTTCTTGGACACTCCCAGGATTCTCTGGGAATTCCTTCCCAAATCCCGGGATCCCATCCCAATCCCACCATCCCAGTCCCACCATCTTTCCATGGACACTCCCAGGGATTCTCTGGGAATTCCTTCCCCAAATCCCGGGATCCCATCCCAATCCCACCAATCTTTGCATGGACACTCCCAGGGATTCTCTGGGAATTCTCTCCCACTCTCCCAGCCGGGAATTCCTTCCCAAATCCCACCCCGAGCTCTCCTTTCCCTGGCTCCTGTTTTCCCAAATTCCAGCTCTCCGGGATCCCCCATGGAAGATTCCCGCCATTTTCCCTGTCTGGAATTCCATCCCTGCCGGGATTTGTGGCTCTTCCCCCCCCTCCCCGTTTTCCTTGGATATCCCGGATTGATTTATCCCTCCCGTTCCCGCCATTTTCCCTGTCTGGAATTCCATCCCTGCCGGGATTTGTGGCTCTTCCCCCCTCTCCCCGTTTTCCTCGGATATCCCGGATTGATTTATCCCTCCCGTTCCCGCCATTTTCCCTGTCTGGAATTCCATCCGTGCCGGGATTTGTGGCTCTTCCCCCTCTCCCCGTTTTCCTTGGATATCCTGGATTGATTTCTCCCTCCCGTTCCCGCCGTTCCCTGAATCCCAGCGCCAATCCCGGACTCCTCAACCCTTTCCCCTCCGGAATTCTCTCCGTGCGCCGCCGACATTCCCGGTGCTCCGGCAGCTCCGGCTTCTCCCAAACCCGCGCGGGAACCTTGGGAATTCCCGGGATATCTCGAGATCCCTGTGGATCCCAGGGGATCCGAATCCATCCTTGGGCACTGCCAGGGATTCTCTGGGAATTCCTTCCCAAATCCCGGGATCCCATCCCAATCCCACCATCCCAGGGTTCTCCAGCTTTCCTTGGACATTCCCAGGGATTCTCTGGGAATTCCTCCCCAAATCCTGGGATCCCATCCCAACCCCACCATCCCAGGGAGCTCCAGCTGCTCCATGGACACTCCCAGGGATTCTCTGGGAATTCCTCCCCAAATCCCGGGATCCCATCCCAATCCCACCAATCTTTCCATGGACACTCCCAGGGATTCTCTGGGAATTCCTTCCCAAATCCCGGGATCCCATCCCAGTCCCACCATCCCAGGGTTCTCCAGCTTCTCCTTGGACACTTCCAGGGATTTTCTGGGAATTCTCTCCCACTCTCCCAGCCGGGAATTCCTTCCCAAATCCCGGGATCCCATCCCAGTCCCACCATCCCAGAGTGCTCCAGCTTTCCTTGGACATTCCCAGGGATTCTCTGGGAATTCCCAAATCCCGGGATCCCATCCCAGTCCCACCATCCCGGGGTGCTCCAGCTTTCCATGGACACTCCCAGGGATTCTCTGGGAATTCCTCCCCAAATCCTGGGATCCCATCCCAGTCCCACCATCCCAGGGTGCTCCATCTTTCCATGGACACTCCCAGGGATTCTCTGGGAATTTTCTCCCACTCTCCCAGCTGGGAATTCCTTCCCAAATCCCGGGATCCCATCCCAATCCCATCAATCTTTCCAAGGACACTTCCAGGGATTCTCTGGGAATTCCTTCCCCAATCCCGGGATCCCATCCCAATCCCACCATCCCATGGTGCTCCAAATTTCCTTGGACACTCCCAGGGATTCTCTGGGAATTCTTTTCCACTCTCCCAGCCGGGAATTCCTTCCCAAATCCTGGGATCCCATCCCAGTCCCACCATCCCAGGGAGCTCCATGGACACTCCCAGGGATTCTCTGGGAATTCCTCCCCAAATCCCGGGATCCCATCCCAGTCCCACCATCCCGGGGAGCTCCATGGACACTCCCAGGGATTCTCTGGGAATTCTCTCCCACTCTCCCAGCCGGGAATTCCTTCCCAAATCCCGGGATCCCATCCCAATCCCACCATCCCAGGGAGCTCCAGCTTTCTATGGACACTCCCAGGGATTCTCTGGGAATTCTCTCCCACTCTCCCAGCCGGGAATTCCTTCCCAAATCCCGGGATCCCATCCCAATCCCGCCATCCCATGGTGCTCCAGCTTTCCATGGACACTCCCAGGGATTCTCTGGGAATTCCTCCCCAAATCCCGGGATCCCATCCCAATCCCGCCATCCCATGGTGCTCCAACTTTCCATGGACACTCCCAGGGATTCTCTGGGAATTCCTTCCCAAATCCCGGGATCCCATCCCAATCCCACCAATCTTTCCATGGACACTCCCAGGGATTCTCTGGGAATTCTCTCCCACTCTCCCAGCCGGGAATTCCTCCCCAAATCCCACCCCGAGCTCTCCTTTCCCTGGCTCCTGTTTTCCCAAATTCCAGCTCTCCTGGATCCCCCATGGAAGATTCCCGCCATTTTCCCTGTCTGGAATTCCATCCGTGCCGGGATTTGTGGCTCTTCCCCCCTCTCCCCGTTTTCCTTGGATATCCCGGATTGATTTATCCCTCCCGTTCCCGCCGTTCCCTGAATCCCAGCGCCAATCCCGGACTCCTCAACCCTTTCCCCTCCGGAATTCTCTCCGTGCGCCGCCGACATTCCCGGTGCTCCGGCGGCTCCGGCTTCTCCCAAACCCGCGCGGGAACCTTGGGAATTCCCGGGAGATCTCGAGATCCCTGTGGGTCCCAAGGGATCCGAATCCATCCTTGGGCACTGCCAGGGATTCTCTGGGAATTCCTTCCCAAATCCCGGGATCCCATCCCAGTCCCACCATCCCGGGGAGCTCCAGCTTTCCATGGACACTCCCAGGGATTCTCTGGGAATTCTCTCCCATTCTCCCAGCTGGGAATTCCTCCCCAAATCCCAGGATCCCATCCCAATCCCACCATCCCAGGGTTCTCCATGGACACTCCCAGGGATTCTCTGGGAATTCCTCCCCAAATCCCAGGATCCCATCCCAATCCCACCATCCCGGGGTTCTCCATCTTTCCATGGACACTCCCAGGGATTCTCTGGGAATTCCTTTCCACTCTCCCAGCCGGGAATTCCTTCCCAAATCCCGGGATCCCATCCCAGTCCCACCATCCCAGTCCCACCATCTTTCCATGGACACTCCCAGGGATTCTCTGGGAATTCTCTCCCACTCTCCCAGCCGGGAATTCCTCCCCAAATCCCACCCCGAGCTCTCCTTTCCCTGGCTCCTGTTTTCCCAAATTCCAGCTCTCCTGGATCCCCCGTGGAAGATTCCCGCCATTTTCCCTGTCTGGAATTCCATCCGTGCCGGGATTTGTGGCTCTTCCCCCTCTCCCCGTTTTCCTTGGATATCCCGGATTGATTTATCCCTCCCGTTCCCGCCGTTCCCTGAATCCCAGCGCGAATCCCGGACTCCTCAACCCTTTCCCCTCCGGAATTCTCTCCGTGCGCCGCCGACATTCCCGGTGCTCCGGTAGCTCCGGCTTCTCCCAAACCCGCGTGGGAACCTTGGGAATTCCCGGGATATCTCGAGATCCCTGTGGGTCCCAAGGGATCCGAATCCATCCTTGGGCACTGCCAGGGATTCTCTGGGAATTCCACCCCAAATCTCGGGATCCCATCCCAGTCCCACCATCCCGGGGTTCTCCAGCTTTCCTTGGACACTCCCAGGGATTCTCTGGGAATTCCTCCCCAAATTCCGGGATCCCATCCCAGTCCCACCATCCCGGGGTTCTCCAGCTTTCCTTGGACACTCCCAGGGATTCTCTGGGAATTCCTCCCCAAATCCCGGGATCCCATCCCAATCCCACCATCCCGGGGTTCTCCATGGACACTCCCAGGGATTCTCTGGGAATTCTTTTCCACTCTCCTTCCTGGGAATTCCTTCCCAAATCCCACCCCGAGCTCTCCTTTCCCTGGCTCCTGTTTTCCCAAATTCCAGCTCTCCTGGAGCCCCCATGGAAGATTCCCGCCATTTTCCCTGTCTGGAATTCCATCCGTGCCGGGATTTGTGGCTCTTCCCCCATCTCCCCGTTTTCCTTGGATACCCTGGATTGATTTATCCCTCCCGTTCCCGCCATTTTCCCTGTCTGGAATTCCATCCGTGCCGGGATTTGTGGCTCTTCCCCCTCTCCCCGTTTTCCCTGGATATCCTGGATTGATTTATCCCTCCCGTTCCCGCCGTTCCCTGAATCCCAGCGCGAATCCCGGACTCCTCAACCCTTTCCCCTCCGGAATTCTCTCCGTGCGCCGCCGACATTCCCGGTGCTCCGGCAGCTCCGGCTTCTCCCAAACCCGCGCGGGAACCTTGGGAATTCCCGGGATATCTCGAGATCCCTGTGGATCCCAAGGGATCCGAATCCATCCTTGGGCACTGCCAGGGATTCTCTGGGAATTCCTCCCCAAATCCCAGGATCCCATCCCAATCCCACCATCCCAAGGTTCTCCAGCTTCCCATGGACACTCCCAGGGATTCTCTGGGAATTCCTTTCCACTCTCCTTCCTGGGAATTCCTTCCCAAATCCCGGGATCCCATCCCAATCCCACCATCCCATGGTGCTCCAGCTTCTCCTTGGACACTTCCAGGGATTCTCTTGGAATTCTTCCCCAAATCCCGGGATCCCATCCCAATCCCACCATCCCGGGGTTCTCCAACTTTCCATGGACACTCCCAGGGATTCTCTGGGAATTTCTCCCCAAATCCCGGGATCCCATCCCAATCCCACCAATCTTTCCATGGACACTCCCAGGGATTCTCTGGGAATTCTCTCCCACTCTCCCAGCCGGGAATTCCTTCCCAAATCCCACCCCGAGCTCTCCTTTCCCTGGCTCCTGTTTTCCCAAATTCCAGCTCTCCTGGAGCCCCCATGGAAGATTCCCGCCATTTTCCCTGTCTGGAATTCCATCCGTGCCGGGATTTGTGGCTCTTCCCCCTCTCCCCGTTTTCCTTGGATATCCTGGATTGATTTATCCCTCCCGTTCCCGCCGTTCCCTGAATCCCAGCGCGAATCCCGGACTCCTCAACCCTTTCCCCTCCGGAATTCTCTCCGTGCGCCGCCGACATTCCCGGTGCTCCGGCAGCTCCGGCTTCTCCCAAACCCGCGCGGAAACCTTGGGAATTCCCGGGATATCTCGAGATCCCTGTGGGTCCCAAGGGATCCGAATCCATCCTTGGGCACTGCCAGGGATTCTCTGGGAATTCCTTCCCAAATCCCGGGATCCCATCCCAATCCCACCATCCCGGGGAGCTCCATGGACACTCCCAGGGATTCTCTGGGAATTCCTTTCCACTCTCCCAGCCTGGAATTCCTTCCCAAATCCCGGGATCCCATCCCAATCCCACCAATCTTTCCATGGACACTCCCAGGGATTCTCTGGGAATTCTCTCCCACTCTCCCAGCCGGGAATTCCTTCCCAAATCCCACCCCGAGCTCTCCTTTCCCTGCCTCCTGTTTTCCCAAATTCCAGCTCTCCGGGATCCCCATGGAAGATTCCCGCCATTTTCCCTGTCTGGAATTCCATCCGTGCCGGGATTTGTGGCTCTTCCCCCTTCCCCGTTTTCCTTGGATATCCTGGATTGATTTATCCCTCCCGTTCCCGCCATTTTCCCTGTCTGGAATTCCATCCGTGCCGGGATTTGTGGCTCTTCCCCCTCTCCCCGTTTTCCTTGGATATCCTGGATTGATTTATCCCTCCCGTTCCCGCCGTTCCCTGAATCCCAGCGCGAATCCCGGACTCCTCAACCCTTTCCCCTCCGGAATTCTCTCCGTGCGCCGCCGACATTCCCGGTGCTCCGGCAGCTCCGGCTTCTCCCAAACCCGCGCGGGAACCTTGGGAATTCCCGGGATATCTCGAGATCCCTGTGGATCCCAAGGGATCCGAATCCATCCTTGGGCTCTCCCAGGGATTCTCTGGGAATTCCTCCCCAAATCCCGGGATCCCATCCCAGTCCCACCATCCCGGGGAGCTCCAGCTTTCCATGGACACTCCCAGGGATTCTCTTGGAATTCCTTTCCACTCCCCTTCCTGGGAATTCCTTCCCAAATCCCAGGATCCCATCCCAATCCCACCAATCTTTCCATGGACACTCCCAGGGATTCTCTGGGAATTCCTTCCCCAAATCCCGGGATCCCATCCCAATCCCACCATCCCGGGGTGCTCCAAATTTCCATGGACACTCCCAGGGATTCTCTGGGAATTCTCTCCCACTCTCCCAGCCGGGAATTCCTTCCCCAAATCCCAGGATCTCATCCCAATCCCACCAATCTTTCCATGGACACTCCCAGGGATTCTCTGGGAATTCTCTCCCACTCTCCCAGCCGGGAATTCCTCCCCAAATCCCGGGATCCCATCCCAATCCCACCATCCCAGGGAGCTCCATGGACACTCCCAGGGATTCTCTGGGAATTCCTTCCCAAATCCCAGGATCCCATCCCAGTCCCACCATCCCGGGGTGCTCCATGGACACTCCCAGGGATTCTCTGGGAATTCTCTCCCACTCTCCCAGCCGGGAATTCCTCCCCAAATCCCACCCCGAGCTCTCCTTTCCCTGGCTCCTGTTTTCCCAAATTCCAGCTCTCCTGGAGCCCCCATGGAAGATTCCCGCCATTTTCCCTGTCTGGAATTCCATCCGTGCCGGGATTTGTGGCTCTTCCCCCCTCTCCCCGTTTTCCTTGGATATCCCGGATTGATTTATCCCTCCTGTTCCCGCCATTTTCCCTGTCTGGAATTCCATCCGTGCCGGGATTTGTGGCTCTTCCCCCCTCTCCCCGTTTCCCTTGGATATCCCGGATTGATTTATCCCTCCCGTTCCCGCCGTTCCCTGAATCCCAGCGCCAATCCCGGACTCCTCAACCCTTTCCCCTCCGGAATTCTCTCCGTGCGCCGCCGACATTCCCGGTGCTCCGGCAGCTCCGGCTTCTCCCAAATCCGCGCGGAAACCTTGGGAATTCCCGGGATATCTCGAGATCCCTGTGGGTCCCAAGGGATCCGAATCCATCCTTGGGCACTGCCAGGGATTCTCTGGGAATTCCTTCCCCAAATCCCGGGATCCCATCCCAATCCCACCATGCCGGGGTTCTCCAGCTTTCCTTGGACATTCCCAGGGATTCTCTGGGAATTCTTTTCCACTCTCCCAGCCTGGAATTCCTTCCCCAAATCCCGGGATCCCATCCCAGTCCCACCAATCTTTCCATGGACACTCCCAGGGATTCTCTGGGAATTCTCTCCCACTCTCCCCGCCGGGAATTCCTTCCCAAATCCCACCCCGAGCTCTCCTTTCCCTGGCTCCTGTTTTCCCAAATTCCAGCTCTCCTGGATCCCCATGGAAGATTCCCGCCATTTTCCCTGTCTGGAATTCCATCCCTGCCGGGATTTGTGGCTCTTCCCCCTCTCCCCGTTTTCCTTGGATATCCCGGATTGATTTATCCCTCCCGTTCCCGCCATTTTCCCTGTCTGGAATTCCATCCGTGCCGGGATTTGTGGCTCTTCCCCCCTCCCCGTTTTCCTTGGATATCCTGGATTGATTTATCCCTCCCGTTCCCGCCGTTCCCTGAATCCCAGCGCGAATCCCGGACTCCTCAACCCTTTCCCCTCCGGAATTCTCTCCGTGCGCCGCCGACATTCCCGGTGCTCCGGCAGCTCCGGCTTCTCCCAAACCCGCGCGGGAACCTTGGGAATTCCCGGGATATCTCGAGATCCCTGTGGGTCCCAAGGGATCCGAATCCATCCTTGGGCTCTCCCAGGGATTCTCTGGGAATTCCTTCCCCAAATCCCGGGATCCCATCCCAATCCCACCATCCCGGGGATCTCCATGGACACTCCCAGGGATTCTCTGGGAATTCCTTCCCAAATCCCGGGATCCCATCCCAGTCCCACCATTCCATGGTGCTCCATGGACACTCCCAGGGATTCTCTGGGAATTCTCTCCCACTCTCCCAGCCGGGAATTCCTCCCCAAATCCCAGGATCCCATCCCAGTCCCACCATCCCAGGGGGCTCCATGGACATTCCCAGGGATTCTCTGGGAATTCCTCCCCAAATCCCGGGATCCCATCCCAGTCCCACCAATCTTTCCATGGACACTCCCAGGGATTCTCTGGGAATTCCTTCCCAAATCCCAGGATCCCATCCCAGTCCCACCATCCTGGGGAGCTCCATGGACACTCCCAGGCATTCTCTGGGAATTCCTCCTCAAATCCCAGGATCCCATCCAAATCCCACCAATCTTTCCTTGGACACTCCCAGGGATTCTCTGGGAATTCCTTTCCACTCTCCTTCCTGGGAATTCCTTCCCAAATCCCGGGATCCCATCCCAGTCCCACCATCCCGGGGTTCTCCAACTTTCCATGGACACTCCCAGGGATTCTCTGGGAATTCCTTCCCCAATCCCATTTCCCTTTCCCAGGGAATTCCCTCCATTCCCAGCCTGGCACTGGATCCATCCCCATCCCAGCTCCTCTCCGGGAAGGGATTTTGGGAATTCCCTGGGAATTGGGGACTCCAGGAAGTTTCTCCCTTCCCTTTTCCATCCCCAAATCCCATAAAAACCCCTGGGGATGGATCCTGAGTGTCCTGGATCCCGGAATCCCGGGATGGTTTGGGATGGGATCCGTGGAGTTTCAATCCCATCCCATTCCCTTTTTTTGTTCCCAAGGGGAAGAAGAACGGGATAATTTGGGAAGCAGAGGGACAGTTCGGGTCCTGATCTCCACTCCTCATCCTGGAGAAGGACCAAATTTGGGAATTGTTTGGGATGGACAGAAGGTGCCGGAACAGCCCCAATTCCCACTGGGATGAGATGATGGCAGAACCCCTGGAGATCCTCCAGGATCTTCAATCCCAAGTGGATCCACCTGGAGTGGAGAGCTCAGGGATCCCTCCCAGGACCAAATTTGGGAATTGTCTGGGATGGACAGAAGGTGCCAGAACAGCCCCAATTCCCACTGGGATGAGATGATGGCGGCACCCCTGGAGATCTTCTGGGATCCCCAACCCAACCCAGATGGATCCACCTGGAGTGCAGAGCTCGTGTCACCTCACAGGGACAACGCAGGTCCTGATCTCCATTCCTCCTCCTGGAGAAGGACCAAATTTGGGAATTGTCTGGGATGGACAACTCAGGTCCTGATCTCAACTCCTCCTCCTGGAGAAGGACCAAATTTGGGAATTGTCTGGGATGGACAGAAGGTGCCGGAACAGCCCCAATTCCCGCTGGGATGAGATGATGGTGGCACCCCTGGAGATCCTCTGGGATCTCCAACCCAGATGGATCTGGTGATCTTCCAAGGTTCCCAACCCACCCCAAATGGATCCACCTGGAGTGCAGAGCTCGTGTCACCTCACAGGGACAACTCAGGTCCTGTTCTCCATTCCTCCTCCTGGAGAAGGACCAAATTTGGGAATTGTCTGGGATGGACAACTCAGGTCCTGATCTCCATTCCTCCTCCTGGAGAAGGACCAAATTTGGGAATTCTTTGGGATGGACAGAAGGTGCCGGAACAGCCCCAGTTCCCGCTGGGATGAGATGATGGTGGCACCCCTGGAGATCTTCTGGGAACCCCATCACAACCCAGATGGATCCACCTGGAATGGAGAGCTCAGGTCCTGACTGGCTGTGTCACCTCAGAGGGACAACTCAGGTCCTGATCTCAACTCCTCCTCCTGGAGAAGGACCAAATTTGGGAATTGTCTGGGATGGACAGAAGGTGCTGGAACAGCCCCAATTCCCAATGGGATGAGATGATGGCAGCACCCCTGGAGATCCTCCAGGATCTTCAATCCCAAGTGGATCCACCTGGAGAGCCGGTCCTAATCCTCATCCTGGAGAAGGACCAAATTTGGGAATTGTCTGGGATGGACAGAAGGTGCCGGAACAGCCCCAATTCCCACTGGGATGAGATGATGGCGGCACCCCTGGAGATCCTCCAGGATCTTCAATCCCAGATGGATCCACCTGGAGTGGAACCCTCAGGTCCTGCCTGGCTGTGTCACCTCACAGGGACAACTCAGGTCCTGATCTCCATTCCTCCTCCTGGAGAAGGACCAAATTTGGGAATTGTCTGGGATGTACAACTCAGGTCCTGATCTCAACTCCTCCTCCTGGAGAAGGACCAAATTTGGGAATTGTCTGGGATGGACAACTCAGGTCCTGATCTCCATTCCTCCTCCTGGAGAAGGACCAAATTTGGGAATTGTCTGGGATGGACAGAAGGTGCCGGAACAGCCCCAGTTCCCGCTGGGATGAGATGATGGGAGCAGCCCTGGAGATCCTCCAGGATCCCCAACCCAACCCAGATGGATCCACCTGGAGTGGAACCCCCAGGTCCTGCCTGGCTGTGTCACCTCAGAGGGACAACTCAGGTCCTGATCTCAATTCCTCCTCCTGGAGAAGGACCAAATTTGGGAATTGTCTGGGATGGACAGAAGGTGCTGGAGCAGCCCCAGTTCCTGCTGGGATGAGATGATGGCGGCACCCCTGGAGATCCTCTAGGATCCTCATCCCAAATGGATCCACCTGACGTGCAGAGCTCGTGTCCCTTCTGAGGGACAACTCAGGTCCTGATCTCAACTCCTCCTCCTGGAGAAGGGCCAAATTTGGGAATTGTCTGGGATGGACAGAAGGTGCCGGAGCAGCCCCAATTCCCGCTGGGATGAGATGATGGCGGCACCCCTGGAGATCCTCCAGGATCCCCAACCCATCCCAAATGGATCCACCTGGAGTGGAACCCCCAGGTCCTGCCTGGCTGTGTCACCTCAGAGGGACAACTCAGGTCCTGATCTCAACTCCTCCTCCTGGAGAAGGACCAAATTTGGGAATTGTCTGGGATGGACAGAAGCAGCTGGAGCAGCCCCAGTTCCCACTGGGATGAGATGATGGCGGCACCCCTGGAGATCCTCCAGGATCTTCAATCCCAAATGGATCCACCTGGAGTGGAGAGCTCAGGGATCCCTCCCAGGACCAAATTTGGGAATTGTCTGGGATGGACAGAAGGTGCTGGAGCAGCCCCAGTTCCCGCTGGGATGAGATGATGGCGGCACCTCTGGAGATCCTCTGGGATCTTCAATCCCACATGGATCCACCTGGAGAGCCGGTCCTAATCCTCATCCTGGAGAAGGACCAAATTTGGGAATTGTCTGGGATGGACAGAAGCAGCTGGAGCAGCCCCAGTTCCCGCTGGGATGAGATGATGGTGGCACCCCTGGAGATCCTCCAGGATCCCCATCCCAACCCAGATGGATCTGGCGATCTTCCAAGATTCCCAACCCATCCCAAATGGATCCAGCTGGAGTGCAGAGCTCGTGTCACCTCACAGGGACAACTCAGGTCCTGATCTCAACTCCTCCTCCTGGAGAAGGACCAAATTTGGGAATTGTCTGGGATGGACAGAAGGTGCCAGAACAGCCCCAATTCCCACTGGGATGAGATGATGGCGGCGCCCCTGGAGATCCTCCAGGATCTTCAATCCCAAATGGATCCACCTGGAGAGCCGGTCCTAATCCTCCTCCTGGAGAAGGATCAAATTTGGGAATTGTCTGGGATGGACAGAAGGTGCCAGAACAGCGCCAATTCCCACTGGGATGAGATGATGGCGGCACCCCTGGAGATCCTGTGGGATCCCCATCCCAACCCAGATGGATCCACCTGGAATGGAGAGCTCGTGTCACCTCAGAGGGACAACTCAGGTCCTGATCTCAATTCCTCCTCCTGGAGAAGGACCAAATTTGGGAATTCTTTGGGATGGACAACTCTGAGTCCTGATTTCAACTCCTCATCCTGGAGAAGGACCAAATTTGGGAATTGTTTGGGATGGACAACTCAGGTCCTGATCTCAACTCCTCATCCTGGAGAAGGACCAAATTTGGGAATTCTTTGGGATGGACAACTCAGGTCCTGATCTCAATTCCTCCTCCTGGAGAAGGACGAAATTTGGGAATTCTTTGGGATGGACAACTCAGGTCCTGATCTCAACTCCTCCTCCTGGAGAAGGACGAAATTTGGGAATTGTTTGGGATGGACAACTCAGGTCCTGATCTCAACTCCTCCTCCTGGAGAAGGACCAAATTTGGGAATTTTTTGGGATGGACAGAAGGTGCCAGAACAGCCCCAGTTCCCGCTGGGATGAGATGATGGTGGCACACCTGGAGATCTTCTGGGAACCCCATCCCAACCCAGATGGATCCACCTGGAGTGGAGAGCTCAGCGATCCCTCCCAGGACCAAATTTGGGAATTGTGTGGGATGGACAGAAGGTGCCAGAACAGCCCCAGTTCCCAATGGGATGAGATGATGGCGGCACCCCTGGAGATCTTCTGGGATCTTCAATCCCAAATGGATCCACCTGGAGAGCCGGTCCTAATCCTCGTCCTGGAGAAGGATCAAATTTGGGAATTGTCTGGGATGGACAGAAGGTGTCAGAACATCCCCAATTCCCACTGGGATGAGATGATGGCGGCACACCTGGAGATCTTCTGGGAACCCCATCCCAACCCAGATGGATCCACCTGGAGTGGGACCCTCAGGTCCTGCCTGGCTGTGTCACCTCAGAGGGACAACTCAGGTCCTGATCTCAACTCCTCCTCCTGGAGAAGGACCAAATTTGGGAATTGTCTGGGATGGACAGAAGGTGCCGGAACAGCCCCAGTTCCCACTGGGATGAGATGATGGCGGCACCTCTGGAGATCCTCCAGGATCTTCAATCCCAAATGGATCCACCTGGAATGGAGAGCTCGTGTCACCTCAGAGGGACAACTCAGGTCCTGATCTCAACTTCTCCTCCTGGAGAAGGACCAAATTTGGGAATTCTCTGGGATGGACAGAAGGTGCCAGAACAGCCCCAGTTCCCACTGGGATGAGATCATGGTGGCACCCCTGGAGATCCTCTGGGATCCCCATCCCAACCCAGATGGATCCACCTGAAGTGGAGAGCTCGTGTCACCTCACAGGGACAACTCAGGTCCTGATCTCAACTCCTCCTCCTGGAGAAGGACCAAATTTGGGAATTCTTTGGGATGGACAACTCAGGTCCTGATCTCCATTCCTCCTCCTGGAGAAGACCCAATTTGGGAATTGTCTGGGATGGACAACTCAGGTCCTGATCTCCACTCCTCCTCCTGGAGAAGGACCAAATTTGGGAATTGTCTGGGATGGACAGAAGGTGCCGGAACAGCCCCAGTTCCCGCTGGGATGAGATGATGGCGGCACCCCTGGAGATCCTCCAGGATCCCCAACCCAGATGGATCCACCTGGAGTGGAACCCCCAGGTCCTGCCTGGCTGTGTCACCTCAGAGGGACAACTCAGGTCCTGATCTCAACTCCTCCTCCTGGAGAAGGACCAAATTTGGGAATTGTCTGGGATGGACAGAAGCAGCCGAGCCCGGTGTAGATAAAATAAACACGGAATTTATTCCCAGCCAGAAGACCAAGCCCAATTTTAACGCAGAACAGGAAAAGCTGACAGCAACAGCAAAAAAACCAAAAAATGGCATTTTTCCCACCAGGACACCCCAAATCCTGAAATTCCATCATCCTGAGGACGCAGCAGGTGGTGAGACAGCTGGAATGTCCCCAACCTCTCCGGTGGGAACGGGGTGATCCCAGAGCTGCTCTTCCCAGAGGAGATGATGCGCGATTTCCAAAATTCATGGAATTAGGAGGGACCACCACGACCATCAAGTCCAACTCTGGTTTTTGCAGCCGTGGGCTTTTGGCAGAAGAAAATCCTGGGATTTATTCCTGGGATGAGCGTTGTGGACTTCTAGGATGAAGATCTCCAAACATTTCACCGGGATGAACGTTGTGTCCTCCAGGATGGGATCTCCAGGACCATCATTCCAAACATTTCACCAGGATGAACGTTGTGTCCTCCAGGATGGGATCTCCAGGACCATCATTCCAAACATTTCACCGGGATGAACGTTGTGTCCTCCAGGATGGGCATCTCCAGGACCATCATTCCAAACATTTCACCACAATGAACGTTGTGTCCTCCAGGATGGGCATCTCCAGGATCATCATTCCAAACATTTCACCACAATGAACGTTGTGTCCTCCAGGATGGGATCTCCAGGATCATCATTCCAAACATTTCACCACAAAGAACGTTGTGTCCTCCAGGATAGGCATCTCCAGGATCATCATTCCAACCATTTCACCGGGATGAACGTTGTGTCCTCCAGGATGGGCATCTCCAGGATCATCATTCCAAACATTTCACCGGGATGAACGTTGTGTCCTCCAGGATGGGCATCTCCAGGATCATAATTCCAAACATTTCACCGGGATGAACGTTGTGTCCTTCAGGATGGGCATCTCCAGGATCATCATTCCAGGGATTTCACCAAGATGAACGTTGTGTCCTCCAGGATGGGATCTCCAGGATCATCATTCCAAACATTTCACCACGATGAACGTTGTGTCCTCCAGGATGGGATCTCCAGGATCATCATTCCAAACATTTCACCACAATGAACGTTGTGTCCTCCAGGATGGGCATCTCCAGGACCATCATTCCAAACATTTCACCACAAAGAACGTTGTGTCCTCCAGGATGGGATCTCCAGGATCATCATTCCAAACATTTCACAGGGATGAACGTTGTGTCCTCCAGGATGGGCATCTCCAGGATCATCATTCCAAACATTTCACCACAAAGAACGTTGTGTCCTCCAGGATGGGATCTCCAGGATCATCATTCCAAACATTTCACCGGGATGAACGTTGTGTCCTCCAGGATGGGCATCTCCAGGATCATCATTCCAAACATTTCACCGGGATGAACGTTGTGTCCTCCAGGATGGGCATCTCCAGGATCATCATTCCAAACATTTCACCGGGATGAACGTTGTGTCCTCCAGGATGGGATCTCCAGGATCATCATTCCAAACATTTCACCACAAAGAACGTTGTGTCCTCCAGGATGGGCATCTCCAGGACCATCATTCCAAACATTTCACCACAAAGAACGTTGTGTCCTCCAGGATGGGCATCTCCAGGACCATCATTCCAAACATTTCACCGGGATGAACGTTGTGTCCTCCAGGATGGGATCTCCAGGATCATCATTCCAAACATTTCACCAGGATGAACGTTGTGTCCTCCAGGATGGGATCTCCAGGACCATCATTCCAAACATTTCACCATGTAGGGCCCTTCCAGCTCGTAGCCGATTTTCCTGTAGTAATTCCTGGTGCCGACACCTGCCAGGAGGAGAAAAACGAGGTTTAATTAACGAGGTTTAATTAACAAGGTTTAATTAATGAGATTTAATTAACGAGGTTTAATTAACGAGGTTTAATTAACGAGGTTTAATTCCCCGGGAATTAAATTCCTGGCCAGGACAGGCTCTTCCATGGAGGGAAAAATTCCCAGCGCTTCATGAGGATTTACAAGGCAGAGAAGTCGAAGTAGGATGACAGTGATTTTATCATGGGGTGAAAAATTGATTTTTTGGGGTTTTTAAAATGGGGGTTTTGGGTTCCCAAGATGGAGGAATCTGGGTGTGTCTTGTCCTTTCTCCTTCTTCTTCTTGGCCTCCATCTTCTGACACTTTTGGATTATGAACCATGGAAAAAATTATCAACTTTATATGAAGATCAGCAAACCACAACAGTTTAGGTAGAATGACAGTGAATTTATCATGGGATGAAAAATAGATTTTTTGGGGTTTTTAAAATGGGGGTTTTGGGGACAAGATGGAGGAATCTGGGTGTGTCTTGTCCTTTTTTCTTCTTCTTGGCCTCCATCTTCTGACACTTTTGGATTATGACCCATGGAAAAAATTATCAACTTTATATGAAGATCAGCAAGCCACGACAGTTTAGGTAGAATAATAGTGAATTTATCACGGGGTGAAAAATAGATTTTTTTTTGGTTTTTAAAATGGGGGTTTGGGTTCCCAAGATGGAGGAATCTGGGTGTGTCTTGTCCTTTCTCCTTCTTCTTCTTGGCCTCCATCTTCTGACACTTTTGGGTTATGACCCATGGAGTAAATTACCAACTTTATATGAAGATCAGCAAGCCACGACAGTTTAGGTAGAATAATAGTGAATTTATCACGGGATGAAAAATAGATTTTTTGGGGTTTTAGAATGGGGGCTCGGGGTCCCAAGATGGAGGAATTTAGGTGTGCCTTGTCCTTTCTTCTTCTTGGCCTCCATCTTCTGGATGATGGTGGCACTTTTGGATTATGACCCGTGGAGCAAATGACCAACTTTATATGAAGATCAGCAAGCCACGACAGTTTGAGTAGGATGACAGTGAATTTATCATGGGGTGAAAAATTGATTTTTTTGGGTTTTTAAAATGGGGGTTTTGGGGACAAGATGGAGGAATCTGGGTGTGTCGTGTCCTTTCTCCTTCTTGGCCTCCATCTTCTGGGTCATGGTGGCACTTCTGGATTATGACCCATGGGAAAAATTATCAACTTTATATGAAGATCAGCAAACCACGACAGTTTAGACAGAATAACAGTGAATTTATCATGGGATGAAAACTTGATTTTTTGGGTTTTTAAAATGGGGGTTTTGGGGACAAGATGGAGGAATCTGGGTGTGTCTTGTCCTTTCTCCTTCTTCTTCTTGGCCTCCATCTTCTGACACTTCTGGATTATGACCCATGGAGCAAATGACCAACTTTATATGAAGATCAGCAAACCACAACAGTTTAGGCAGAATAATAGTGAATTTCTCATGGGATGAAAAATAGATTTTTTTGGGTTTTTAAAATGGGGGTTTTGGGGACAAAATGGAGGAATCTGGGTGTGCCTTGTCCTTTCTCCTTCTTCTTCTTGGCCTCCATCTTCTGGGTGATGGTGGCACTTTTGGATTATGACCCATGGAGCAAATGACCAACTTTATATGAAGATCAGCAAACCACAACAGTTTAGGTAGAATGACAGTGAATTTATCATGGGGTGAAAAATTGATTTTTTGGGTTTTTTAAAATGGGGGTTTTGGGGACAAGATGGAGGAATCTGGGTGTGTCTTGTCCTTTTTTCTTCTTCTTCTTGGCCTCCATCTTCTGGCACTTTTGGGTTATGACCCGTGGAGCAAATGACCAACTTTATATGAAGATCAGCAAACCACGACAGTTTAGGTAGAATAATAGTGAATTTATCATGGGATGAAAAATAGATTTTTTGGGGTTTTTAGAATGGGGGCTCGGGGTCCCAAGATGGAGGAATCTGGGTGTGCCTTGTCCTTTTTTTCTTCTTCTTCTCGGCCTCCATCTTCTGGGTGATGGTGGCACTTTTGGATTATGACCCGTGGAGTAAATGACCAACTTTATATGAAGATCAGCAAACCACAACAGTTTAGGTAGAATGATAGTGAATTTATCACAGGGTGAAAAATTGATTTTTTGGGGTTTTTAGAATGGGGGTTTTGGGTTCCCAAGATGGAGGAATCTGGGTGTGCCTTGTCCTTTCTCCTTCTCCTTCTTGGCCTCCATCTTCTGGGTGATGGTGGCACTTCTGGATTATGACCCATGGAGTAAATGACCAACTTTATATGAAGATCAGCAAGCCACAACAGTTTAGGTAGAATAATAGTGAATTTATCATGGGATGAAAAATAGATTTTTTTTGGGTTTTTAGAATGGGGGTTTGGGTTCCCAAGATGGAGGAATCTGGGTGTGCCTTGTCCTTTCTCCTTCTCGGCCTCCATCTTCTGGGTGATGGTGGCACTTCTGGATTATGAACCATGGAAAAAATTATCAACTTTATATGAAGATCAGCAAACCACAACAGTTTAGGTAGAATAATAGTGAATTTATCATGGGATGAAAAATAGATTTTTTTGGGGTTTTTAGAATTGGAGTTTTGGGTTCCCAAGATGGAGGAATTTAGGTGTGCCTTGTCCTTTCTCCTTCTTCTTCTTCTTGGCCTCCATCTTCTGGGTGATGGTGGCACTTTTGGATTATGACCCATGGAGCAAATTATCAACTTTATATGAAGATCAGCAAGCCACGACAGTTTGAGTAGAATGACAGTGAATTTATCATGGGGTGAAAAATTGATTTTTTGGGTTTTTTAAAATGGGGGTTTTGGGGACAAGATGGAGGAATCTGGGTGTGTCTTGTCCTTTCTCCTTCTTCTTCTTGGCCTCCATCCTCTGGCACTTTTGGATTATGACCCATGGAGCAAATGACCAACTTTATATGAAGATCAGCAAACCACGACAGTTTAGGTAGAATAATAGTGAATTTATCATGGGATGAAAAATAGATTTTTTTGGGGTTTTTAGAATGGGGGCTCGGGGTCCCAAGATGGAGGAATCTGGGTGTGTCTTGTCCTTTCTCCTTCTTCTCGGCCTCCATCTTCTGGGTGATGTTGGCACTTTTGGATTGGTTTAGAGTAGAAGCTCACTGTCTAACACAGGTGATAGGTATTGGGAAATGATTGTAAATATTGGAATTTTTAGTATAAAAAGATAACACCACCCTGAGGGCGTCAGTGTGCCTCTGGCTGTCCCGCTGGATGGACCTCGGCAGGGCAGGAGAAAATTTTTTATAGATAAGGAACAATAAACAACCTTGAGACTGAGAAATTAAGAGCTCCGACTCATTCTTCAAGCACTCGAGCTGGGAAAAGATATTTTAACTTCTCTGGGGTCACAGCAACCCAAAAGAGTCAGAAAAATGAGTCAGAAAATCTCTTTTCCCAACCATGGCAGGGCTTGGGCCTGGAGGGTCTTTAAGGTCCCTCCAAACCCAAACAATTTTGGATTCATCCCACCAAGAATGAGTT
The DNA here is from genome assembly GCA_031885435.1 of Passerculus sandwichensis. Classification (NCBI taxonomy): domain Eukaryota; kingdom Metazoa; phylum Chordata; class Aves; order Passeriformes; family Passerellidae; genus Passerculus; species Passerculus sandwichensis. The sequence continues at coordinate 114,607,345 of CM063129.1, read as the reverse complement.
GGAGCTCCTCTATTCCTGTTCTCACGGATTTTTATTGTTCCTTATCTATAAAATTCTTTCTCCTGCCCTGCTGAGGTCCGTCCAGCAGCACAGTTCCAAGCACTCTGCCCACCTTGGTGTTATAATAATTTTATACTAAAATCTACGTGTACAATATTTACAGTAACTTCCCAATAGCTATCACCTATGGTAGACAGTGAGAGGTACTGGAAAATTATTTTAAATAATGTACATGTGGTTTTTAGTATAAAAACTGCAGTGCTCTAAACCAATCCAAAAGTGCCACCATCACAGCAGAAGATGGAGGATGAGAAGAAGAAGAAGGAGAAAGGCTGGACACGCCCAAATTCCTCCATCTTGAGACCCTGAGCCCCCATTCTAAAAACCCTAAAAATCCGTTTTTCGCCCCGTGATAAATTCACTGTCATTCTACTGAAACTGTCGTGGCTTGCTGATCTTCATATAAATTTGGTAATTTACTCCACGGGTCATAATCCAAACGTGCCACCATCACAGCAGAAGATGGAGGCCAAGAAGAAGAAAGGAAAAGGCACACCCAGATCCCTCCATCTTGGGACGCCGAGCCGCCATTCTAAAAACCTCAAAAATCAATTTTTCACCCTGTGATAAATTCACTGTCATTCTACTGAGACTCCCGTGCCTTGTAAATTCTCATAAAAGGTTGGGAATTTTTTCCATGGGTCAAGATGGAAGGCACAGGGGCCTTGGGCTCTGTGCCAGGGTCTGTGAGCCCCCTGGCAGGGGCTTGGAGCTGTTCCAGGGCTCAGGAATGAGCTCAGCTCCACTCCAGGGCTCAGGAATGAGCTCAGCCCCACTCCAGGGCTCAGGAATGAGCTCAGCCCCACTCCAGGAGCTCCAGGAATGAGCTCAGCCCCACTCCAGGGCTCAGGAATGAGCTCAGCCCCACTCCAGGGCTCAGGAATGAGCTCAGCTCCACTCCAGGGCTCAGGAATGAGCTCAGCTCCACTCCAGGGCTCAGGAATGAGCTCAGCTCCACTCCAGGGCTCAGGAATGAGCTCAGCTCCACTCCAGGGCTCAGGAATGAGCTCAGCTCCACTCCAGGGCTCAGGAATGAGCTCAGCTCCACTCCAGGGCTCAGGAATGAGCTCAGCTCCACTCCAGGGCTCAGGAATGAGCTCAGCTCCACTCCAGGGCTCAGGAATGAGCTCAGCTCCACTCCAGGGCTCGGGAATGAGCTCAGCTCCACTCCAGGGCTCAGGAATGAGCTCAGCTCCACTCCAGGAGCTCCGGGAATGAGCTCAGCTCCGCTCCGGGGCTCAGGAATGAGCTCAGCTCCACTCCGGGGCTCAGGAATGAGCTCAGCTCCACTCCAGGGCTCAGGAATGAGCTCAGCTCCACTCCAGGGCTCAGGAATGAGCTCAGCCCCACTCCAGGGCTCAGGAATGAGCTCAGCCCCACTCCAGGGCTCCAGGAATGAGCTCAGCTCCACTCCAGGGCTCAGGAATGAGCTCAGCCCCACTCCAGGGCTCAGGAATGAGCTCAGCCCCACTCCAGGGCTCAGGAATGAGCTCAGCCCCACTCCAGGAGCTCCAGGAATGAGCTCAGCCCCACTCCAGGGCTCAGGAATGAGCTCAGCCCCACTCCAGGGCTCAGGAATGAGCTCAGCTCCACTCCAGGGCTCAGGAATGAGCTCAGCTCCACTCCAGGGCTCAGGAATGAGCTCAGCTCCACTCCAGGGCTCAGGAATGAGCTCAGCTCCACTCCAGGGCTCAGGAATGAGCTCAGCTCCACTCCAGGGCTCAGGAATGAGCTCAGCTCCACTCCAGGGCTCGGGAATGAGCTCAGCTCCACTCCAGGGCTCAGGAATGAGCTCAGCTCCACTCCAGGAGCTCCGGGAATGAGCTCAGCTCCGCTCCGGGGCTCAGGAATGAGCTCAGCTCCACTCCGGGGCTCAGGAATGAGCTCAGCTCCACTCCAGGGCTCAGGAATGAGCTCAGCTCCACTCCAGGGCTCAGGAATGAGCTCAGCCCCACTCCAGGGCTCAGGAATGAGCTCAGCCCCACTCCAGGGCTCCAGGAATGAGCTCAGCTCCACTCCAGGGCTCAGGAATGAGCTCAGCCCCACTCCAGGGCTCAGGAATGAGCTCAGCCCCACTCCAGGGCTCTGGGAATGAGCTCAGCCCCACTCCAGGGCTCAGGAATGAGCTCAGCTCCACTCCAGGGCTCTGGGAATGAGCTCAGCCCCACTCCAGGGCTCAGGAATGAGCTCAGCTCCACTCCAGGGCTCAGGAATGAGCTCAGCTCCACTCCAGGAGCTCCGGGAACGAGCTCAGCCCCACTCCAGGGCTCAGGAACGAGCTTATCTCCACTCCTTGTGCTCAAGTGGGCTCAATCCAATTTCCTCCTCGATCTCCCAGTGTTCTCCCAGAGCCTCTTCCCTGCCCACCCTCTCCTGCTCAGGCGAGGAGGAAATGCAGGACAGGCCCAGCTCTGCGTCCTCCCACCTCAGCTAATTACTGCCAGGTGCGCTAATTACTCATCAGCGAGGGGGGAGGGGTTGGGCATCATTTGTGGCGCAGGATGGAGAGGGCTCCAGCGGCTCCTCCTTCCCCTCATCCCTCCCCAGCCTTGCCGGGATTTTCCAGGAATGACGACCCTGGTAACCCTTTCCTGCCCACGGTGGGACAGGTTGGGTGGAAATGCTCCTCGGCCGTTTCCTGAGCGCGATTCCGGAGTTCCTGAACGGTTTAAAAATCCCAAAAAAATTCCCATCCAGCATCCCTGTGTCCCTGCCCATGGAATGCCCATCATGGTCCCTTCCACCACAACCACTCCTGGATTCATCCCACCATTCCAGATTTAAAATGTGGGAAAGGCACAGGAAAAGCACCCCAGAGCTGAAATGTCCTCATTTCCCCCATTCCAGCGGCTGGGAAATGAAAGGAGCCCCAACCCGGGGAAATTCAGCCGAGCAAATTCCCAAATTCCCCTCCCAGCGGGGGCAAAGCCCCTGTGGCGTCACAGCAGGGAGTCTGAGCATCCCGAAAATCCCACTGATGGGTGATTTAAAACAGATTTGGGATAAAAAAATTGATTTTGGGAGTCTGAGCATCCCAAAAATCCCACTGATGGGTGATTTAAAACAGATTTGGGATGAAAAAGGAGATTTTGGGAGTCATTCATCAGCTCAAGAACTGAAAACCATCAGTGGCCTTGGGATGGGGTCATTCCTGAGCCCGGATCCGTGGGGAGCGAAGGGGGACGGAGCTCTGGAATTGCCCTCCAGCATCCCGGAAATCCCCGCTCCAGTGAAATCCAGCCGGGATTTGATGGGAATGTGGAGATGGAGAACATTGCACAGAACGAAAATGAACCAATCCCAGCTCTGCCAAATCTCCGTTCCGGTGGGGAGCACCCCAACCCTGGATGGTTTTTCCCCATTCCCTGGATATTTTTTCTTCCCCATCTCCTGGACATTTTTTTCCCCATTCTCTGGATATTTATTCCCCATTTCCTGGATATTTTTTTTTTTTATCTTTTTTTTTATCAGATATTTTTATCTGCCGGGAAATGGAAAATCGGGAATTGCTGGGAAATGGAAAATCGGGAATTGCCGGGAAATGGAAAATCGGGAATTGCAGGGCTGGGAAAATCGGGAATTGCAGGGCTGGGAAAATCGGGAATTGCAGGGAAATGGAAAATCGGGAATCGCAGGGCTGGGAAAATCGGGAATTGCCGGGCTGGGAAAATCGGGAATTGCCGGGAAATGGAAAATCGGGAATTGCAGGGCTGGGAAAATCGGGAATCGCAGGGAAATGGAAAATCGGGAATTGCCGGGAAATGGAAAATCGGGAAATGCTGGGAAATGGAAAATCGGGAATTGCAGGGAAATGGAAAATCGGGAATTGCCGGGAAATGGAAAATCGGGAATTGCTGGGAAATGGAAAATCGGGAATTGCCGGGAAATGGAAAATCGGGAAATGCTGGGAAATGGAAAATCGGGAATTGCAGGGAAATGGAAAATCGGGAAATGCTGGGAAATGGAAAATCGGGAATTGCCGGGAAATGGAAAATCGGGAATTGCCGGGAAATGGAAAATCGGGAATTGCTGGGCTGGGAAAATCGGGAATTGCTGGGAAATGGAAAATTGGGAATTGCTGGGAAATGGAAAATCGGGAATTGCCGGGAAATGGAAAATCGGGAATTGCAGGGCTGGGAAAATCGGGAATTGCTGGGAAATGGAAAATCGGGAATTGCCGGGAAATGGAAAATCGGGAATTGCCGGGAAATGGAAAATCGGGAATTGCAGGGAAATGGAAAATCGGGAATTGCAGGGCTGGGAAAATCGGGAATTGCTGGGAAATGGAAAATCGGGAATTGCCGGGAAATGGAAAATCGGGAATTGCAGGGAAATGGAAAATCGGGAATTGCTGGGAAATGGAAAATCGGGAATTGCCGGGCTGGGAAAATCGGGAATTGCCGGGAACTGGAAAATCGGGAATTGCCGGGAAATGGAAAATCGGGAATTGCAGGGCTGGGAAAATCGGGAATTGCAGGCCTGGGAAAATCGGGAATTGCAGGGAAATGGAAAATCGGGAATTGCAGGGAAATGGAAAATCGGGAATTGCCGGGAAATGGAAAATCGGGAATTGCTGGGAAATGGAAAATCGGGAATTGCAGGGAAATGGAAAATCGGGAATTGCTGGGAAATGGAAAATCGGGAATTGCCGGGAAATGGAAAATCGGGAATTGCCGGGAAATGGAAAATCGGGAATCGCAGGGCTGGGAAAATCGGGAATTGCTGGGAAATGGAAAATCGGGAATTGCAGGGCTGGGAAAATCGGGAATTGCTGGGAAATGGAAAATCGGGAATTGCAGGGCTGGGAAATGGAAAATCGGGAATTGCTGGGAAATGGAAAATCGGGAATTGCCGGGAAATGGAAAATCGGGAATTGCCGGGAAATGGAAAATCGGGAATTGCAGGGCTGGGAAAATCGGGAATTGCTGGGAAATGGAAAATCGGGAATTGCAGGGCTGGGAAAATCGGGAATTGCCGGGAACTGGAAAATCGGGAATTGCCGGGAAATGGAAAATCGGGAATTGCCGGGAAATGGAAAATCGGGAATTGCAGGGAAATGGAAAATCGGGAATTGCCGGGAAATGGAAAATCGGGAATTGCCGGGAAATGGAAAATCGGGAATTGCAGGGCTGGGAAAATCGGGAATTGCAGGGAAATGGAAAATCGGGAATTGGTGGGAAATGGAAAATCGGGAATTGCTGGGAAATGGAAAATCGGGAATTGCCGGGAACTGGAAAATCGGGAATTGCAGGGAAATGGAAAATCGGGAATTGCTGGGAAGTGGAAAATCGGGAATTGCCGGGAAATGGAAAATCGGGAATTGCAGGGCTGGGAAAATCGGGAATTGCAGGGCTGGGAAAATCGGGAATTGCTGGGAAATGGAAAATCGGGAATTGCCGGGAAATGGAAAATCGGGAATTGCTGGGAAATGGAAAATCGGGAATTGCCGGGAAATGGAAAATCGGGAATCGCCGGGCTGGGATGACGCAGGGAGCGCCCAGGGCGATCCCGGCCGGAACAAAGGAGGCGCTGGAGCAGAAAACGACCAGAAATGGGCAAAGAGACGAACAAAAAATCGACATTTCTGAGAGGGGACGGGAGGGGCGGAATCCCGGGAAATCCTGGGAAAATCCTGGGAAATTCCTGCTGGGAATGTTCATCCCAATGGGGCCGGGAAGGGCTCGGAATCCCGGGAAAAGGGGAAAGGGGAAATGGGATCCATGGATAATGGGATCCAGGGAAAAAAATTCAGGGAAAATGGGATCCAGGGAAAATGGGAGCCAGGGAAAATAAAATTATGGGATAATGGGATCCAGGGAAAATGGGATCCAGGGAAAATGGGATCCAGGGAAAAAAACATCCAAGGATATCAGCATCCAGGGAAAATGGGATGCAGGGATAACAAAATCCAGGGAAAACAAAATCCACGGATAATGGGATCCGGGGATAACGGGATCCAGGGAAAACAACATCCAGGGATGATGGGATCCAGGGAAAATGGAATTCAGGGAAAACAGGATCCAGGGAAAAAACATCCAGGGATAACAAAATCCAGGGAAAATGGGACCCAGGGAAAACAACATTGAGGGATAATGGGATCCAGGGAAAATGGGATCCAGGGAAAACAAGACCCAGGAACATGAGCATCCAGGGAAAAAACATTCAGGGATAATGAGATCCAGGGAAAAACAAAATCCAGGGATAATGGGATCCAGGGAAAAATCCAGGGTAACGGGATCCAGGGAAAACAGGATCCAGGGATATCAGCATCCTGGGAAAGCAACATCCAGGGATGATGGGATCCAGGAAAAATGGGATTGAGGGAAAACAACATTCAGGGATAATGGGATCCAGGGAAAACAGGATGCAGGGATAACGGAATCCAGGGAAAACAACATCCAGGGATGATGGGATCCAAGGATAACAAAATCCAGGGAAAATGGGATTGAGGGAAAACAACATTCAGGGATAACAGGATCCAGGGAAAATGGGATCCAGGGAAAATGGGATCCAAGGATAACGGGATCCAGGGATATCAACATCCAGAAAAAATGGGATCCAGGATAAACAGGATCCAGGGAAAACAAAATCCAGGGCTATCAGCATCCAGGGAAAAAGCATTCAGGGCTAACGGGATCCAGGAAAAACGGGATGCAGGGATAATGGGATCCAGGGATATCAGCATCCAGAAAAAATGGGATCCAGGAAAAACAGGATCCAGGGAAAACAAAATCCAGGAATATCAGCATCCAGGGAAAGAGCATTCATGGATAACGGGATCCAGGGAAAATGGGATGCAGGGATAATGGGATCCAGGGATATCAGCATCCAGAAAAAATGGGATCCAGGGAAAACAACATTCAGGGATAATGGGATCCAGGGATAATGGGATCCAGGGATATCAGCATCCAGAAAAAATGGGATCCAGGAAAAAATGGGATCCAGGAAAAACAAAACCCAGGGATATCAGCATCCAGGGGAAAAGCATTCAGGGATAACGGGATCCAGGGCAAACGGGATCCAAGGATAATGGGATCCAGGCATATCAGCATCCAGAAAAAATGGGATCCAGGGAAAACAGGATCCAAGGACAACAAAACCCAGGGCTATCAGCATCCAGGGAAAAAGCATTCAGGGATAACGGGATCCAGGGAAAACGGGATGCGGGGATTTCTCCGCTCCCATCTCCAGGCCTGGATCCAGGGATTTCCGGAAAATGCTGGGAAATGCATTCCAAGATCCTCCAGTCCAACCCCCAGGAATGACGATGACGATTCCGCCCCCAAAAATGACGATTTTCGCCCATTTTTACCCAAAGGGACGAGCGGGGAATTTGGCTCCGACCCCTCCGACGCCATCCCGCCCCAAAATTCCGCCTTTTTCCCCAAGAAATACCTGAGATCACGGCGATTTTCCGAGCCCCGTGCTCCTCCCGGGCGATCCTCTCCGCCTCCTCCATCAGCAGCATTCCGAATCCCTGGAACGGCAGGAAAAACGAGGGTTGAATAAAAAAAAAAAAAAAAAAGGGAATTTTGGTCAAAAACAAAGTCGTGAGCGAGGGCGGGATGCGAAGATGGGTTCCAAAAAAAAAATATTCCGGATTTTTGGAATGGGAGAATTGCAGGATTGAGGTCAGTGAATTCCGCGGGGAATTTTTTTCCCTCCTGGTGGAATTTTTGGTGGGGGAATGAGGATGGAATGGTGGAATGAGGTGGGAGTAGAGGAAAATTTGGGAATTTGGGGGGTACCTGGTGCTGGAATTTGGGGGGATCCCATTGGGAAAAAAAAAAACCCAAAAACTGGGAAGCAACAGAATTCCAGCAAAAGGAGCTCAAACCCCATCCTGGTTCATTTCCAAATCAAACAAATTTGGAATTTGGAGCGGAATTAAATAAAATTCCAATTTTATGACTGGAACGTGATCCCATTGGGAAAAACCCAAAAAACTGGGAAGAAAAAATATTCCAGCAAAAGGGGTCTCAAATCCCATCCTGGTTTCATCTTAACTGGGAGCAAATGAGCGGAATTAAACAAAACTCCAATTTTATGATTGGAATGTGATCCCATTGGGAAAAAACCCAAAACATTGGGAAGCAAAAAAATTCCAGCAAACAGGAGCTCAAATCCCATCCTGGTTCAATTCCAACTAAGAGCAAACGAGCGGAATTAAATAAAACTCAAATTTTATGACTGGGACGTGATCCCATTGGGGAAAAACCCAAAAACAGAATTCCAGCAAAAGGGAGCTCAAACCCCAACCCGGCTCGATCCCAACTCGGAGCAAACCAGCGGAATGAAACAAAACTCCCAATTTTTTTGGGGAATGAGGATGGAATGATGGAACGAGGCGAGAGCAGAGGGAAATTTGGGAATTTGGGGGTACCTGGTGCTGGAATTTGTCGGGGTCGCGGCTGCTGAACGTGATCCCATTGGGGAAAAAACCCCAAAACAGAATTCCAGCAAAAAGGAGCTCAAATCCCATCCCGGCTCGATCCCAACTCGGAGCAAACCAGCGGAATTAAACCAAATTCCAATTTTATGATTGGAATGTGATCCCATTGGGAAAAAACCCCAAGAAACTGGGAAGCGACAGAATTCCAGCAAACAGGAGCTCAAATCCCATCCTGGCTCGATCCCAACTCGGAGAAAAGGAGCAGAATTAAATAAAACTCCAATTTTATGACTGGAACGTGATCCCATTGGGAAAAAAACCCCAAAAAACTGGGAAGCAAAAAAATTCCAGCAAAAGGGGGCTCAAATCCCATCCTGGTTGCATCTTAACTGGGAGCAAATGAGCGGAATTAAACAAAATTCCAATTTTATGATCGGAATGTGATCCCACTGGGAAAAAACCCAAAAAACTGGGAAGCAACAAAATTCCAGCAAACAGGAGCTCAAATCCCATCCCGGCTCGATCCCAACTCGGAGAAAAGGAGCGGAATTAAACAAAATTCCAATTTTATGACTGGAATGTGATCCCATTGGGAAAAAAACCGAAAACACTGGGAAACCACAAAATTCCAGCAAAAGGGGGCTCAAATCCCATCCCGGCTCAATCCCAACTTGGAACAAACGAGCGGAATTAAATGAAACTCAAATTTTACGATTGGAATGTGATCCCATTGGGAAAAAGCCCAAAAAACTGGGAATCAACAAAATTCCAGCAAAAGGAGCTCAAACCCCATCCTGGTTCATTTCCAAATCAAACAAATGAGCGGAATTAAACAAAACTTCAATTTTATGATCGGAACGTGATCTCATTGGGAAAAACCCAAAAAAACTGGGAAGCAAAAAAATTCCAGCAAAAAGGAGCTGAAATCCCATCCTGGTTTCATCTTAACTGGGAGAAAATGAGCGGAATGAAACAAAATTCCAATTTTATGACTGGAACGTGATCCCATTGGGAAAAAGCCCAAAACACTGGGAAGCAACAAAATTCCAGCAAAAAACCCCTCAAATCCCATCCTGGTTTGATCCCAACTCAGAGAAAAGGAGCAGAACGAAACAAAACTCCAATTTTTTGGGGGGAATGAGGATGGAATGATGGAATGAGGTGGGAGCAGGGGGAAATTTGGGAATTTTTGGGTACCTGGTGCTGGAATTTGGGGGGATCCCGGCTGCTGAACGTGATCCCATTGGGGAAAAAACCCCAAAACAGAATTCCAGCAAAAAGGAGCTCAAATCCCATCCTGGCTTTATCCCAACTTGGAGAAAAGGAGCGGAATTAAATAAAACTCCAATTTTATGATTGGAACGTGATCCCATTGGGAAAAAAAACGAAAACACTGGGAAACAACAAGATTCCAGCAAAAAGGAGCTCAAATCCCATCCTGGTTTGATCCCAACTCGGAGAAAAGGAGCGGAATTAAATAAAACTCCAATTTTATGATCGGAACGTGATCCCATTGGGAAAAAAATCCAAAAAACTGGGAAAAAACAGAATTCAGGCAAACACGAGCACAAATCCCATCCTGGTTCTACCCCAACTCGGAGCAAAGAAGCGGAATGAAACAAAACTCCAATTTTTTTGGGGGAGGGAATGAGGATGGAATGGTGGAATGAGGTGGGAGCAGAGGAAATTTGGGAATTTGGGGGTACCTGGTGCTGGATTTTGGGAGATCCCGGCTGCTGAACGTGATCCCATTGGGGAAAAAAAGCCAAAACAGAATTCCAGCAAACAGGAGCTCAAATCCCATCCTGGTTCGATCCCAACTCAAAGGAAACGAGCGGAATGAAATGAAACTCAAATTTTATGACTGGAACGTGATCCCATTGGGAAAAAACCCAAAAAACTGGGAAGCGACAGAATTCCAGCAAACAGGAGCTCAAATCCCATCCTGGTTTGATCCCAACTCGGAGAAAAGGAGCGGAATTAAACAAAACTCCAATTTTATCATTGGAATGTGATCCCATTGGGAAAAAAACCCAAAACACTGGGAAACAACAGAATTCCAGCAAAAAACCCCTCAAATCCCATCCTGGCTCGATCCCAACTCGGAGAAAAGGAGTGGAATTAAACAAAACTCCAATTTTATGATAGGAATGTGATTCCATTGGGAAAAAACCCAAAAAAAGTGGGAAGCAAAAAAATTCCAGCAAAAGGGAGCTCAAATCCCATCCTGGTTTCATCTTAACTGGGAGCAAATGAGCGGAATTAAACAAAATTCCAACTTTATGATTGGAACGTGATCCCATTGGGAAAAAAACCAAAAAACTGGGAAAAAAACAGAATTCAGGCAAACACGAGCTCAAACCCCATCCTGGTTCTACCCCAACTCGGAGCAAAGAAGCGGAATTAAATAAAACTCAAATTTTATGACTGGGACGTGATCCCATTGGGAAAAAACCCAAAAACAGAATTCCAGCAAAAAGGAGCTCAAATCCCAACCCGGCTCGATCCCAACTCGGAGCAAACCAGCGGAATGAAACAAAACTCCAATTTTTTTGGGGAATGAGGATGGAATGATGGAACGAGGCGAGAGCAGAGGGAAATTTGGGAATTTGTGGGTACCTGGTGCTGGAATTTGGGGGGATCCCGGCTGCTGAACGTGATCCCATTGGGGAAAAAACCCCAAAACAGAATTCCAGCAAACAGGAGCTCAAATCCCATCCTGGCTCGATCCCAACTTGGAGCAAATGAGCGGAATTAAACAAAACTCCAATTTTATGACTGGGACTTGATCCCATTGGGAAAAAAACCAAAGAACTGGGAAACAACAAAATTCCAGCAAAAAGGAGCTCAAATCCCATCCTGGTTTCATCTTAACTGGGAGCAAATCAGCGGAATTAAACAAAATTCCAAATTTATGATTGGAACGTGATCCCATTGGGAAAAAAACCAAAACACTGGGAAACAACAAAATTCCAGCAAAAAAACCCTCAAATCCCATCCCGGCTCGATCCCAACTCGGAGCAAACGAGTGGAATTAAACAAAACTCCAATTTTTTTGGGGGAGGGAATGAGGATGGAATGGTGGAATGAGGTGGGAGCAGAGGAAATTTGTGAATTTGGGGGTACCTGGTGCTGGAATTTGGCGAGGCCCCGGCTGCTGAACGTGATCCCATTGGGGAAAAAACCCCAAAACAGAATTCCAGCAAACAGGAGCTCAGATCCCAGCCCGGCTCAATCCCAACTCGGAGAAAAGGAGTGGAATTAAACAAAACTCAAATTTTATCATTGGAATGTGATCCCATTGGGAAAAAACCCCAAAAAACTGGGAAGCAACAAAATTCCAGCAAAAGGGGGCTCAAACCCCATCCTGGTTTCATCTTAACTGGGAGCAAACCAGCGGAATTAAACAAAATTCCAATTTTATGATTGGAATGTGATCCCATTGGGAAAAAAACAAAAACACTGGGAAACAACAGAATTCCAGCAAAAGGGGGCTCAAATCCCATCCTGGTTTCATCATAATTGGGAGCAAATGAGCGGAATGAAAAAAAATTCCAATTTTACGACTGGACCGTGATCCCATTGGGAAAAACCCGAAAAACTGGGAAGCAACAGAATTCCAGCAAAAGGAGCTCAAATCCCATCCTGGTTTCATCTTAACTGGGAGCAAAGGAGCGGAATTAAACAAAATTCCAATTTTATCATTGGAACGTGATCCCATTGGGAAAAAACCCAAAACACTGGGAAAAAACAGAATTCCAGCAAAAAAACACCCCTCAAATCCCATCCTGGTTTGATCCCAACTCGGAGAAAAGGAGCGGAATTAAACAAAATTCCAATTTTATCATTGGAATGTGATCCCATTGGGAAAAAAACAAAAAACACTGGGAAAGAACAAAATTCCAGCAAAAAACCCCTCAAATCCCATCCTGGCTCGATCCCAACTCGGAGAAAAGGAGCGGAATTAAATAAAACTCCAATTTTATGATTGGAACGTGATCCCATTGGGAAAAAAACCAAAAAACTGGGAAACAACAAAATTCCAGCAAAAGGAGCTCAAATCCCATCCTGGTTTCATCTTAACTGGAAGCAAATGAGCGGAATTAAACAAAATTCCAATTTTACGATTGGAACGTGATCCCATTGGGAAAAACCCCAAAAAACTGGGAAGCAACAGAATTCCAGCAAAAGGAGCTCAAACCTCATCCTGGTTCAATTCCAAATCAAGCAAACGAGCAGAATTAAACAAAACTCAAATTTTATGACTGGAATGTGATCCCATTGGGAAAAAAACCCAAAACACTGGGAAACAACAAAATTCCAGCAAAAGGGAGCTCAATTCCCATCCTGGCTCGATCCCAACTCGGAGCAAATGAGCGGAATTAAACAAAATTCCAATTTTATGATTGGAATGTGATCCCATTGGGAAAAACCCCAAAAAACTGGGAAACCACAAAATTCCAGGAAACAGGAGCTCAAATCCCATCCTGGTTCTATCCCAACTCGGAGTAAAGAAGCAGAATGAAACAAAACTCCAATTTTTTTGGGGAATGAGGATGGAATGATGGAAGGAGGTGAGAGCAGAGGGGAAATTTGGGAATTTGGGGGTACCTGGTGCTGGAATTTGGGGGGATCCCGGCTGCTGAACGTGATCCCATTGGGAAAAAAACCCAAAACAAAATTCCGGCACAAGGGAGCTCAAATCCCAACCGGGCTCGATCCCAACTCGGAGCAAACCAGCGGAATTAAACAAAACTCCAATTTTATGACTGGAATGTGATCCCATTGGGAAAAAACCCAAAAAACTGGGAAGCAACAAAATTCCAGGAAACAGGAGCTCAAATCCCATCCCGGCTCGATCCCAACTCGGAGCAAATGAGTGGAACGAAACAAAACCCCAATTTTTTTTGGGGAATGAGGATGGAATGCTGGGAGGAGGCGAGAGCAGAGGGGAAATCTGTGACTTTGGGGGTACCTGGTGCTGGAATTTGTCGGGGTCCCGGCTGCTGAACGTGATCCCAATGGGGAAAAAACCCCAAAACAGAATTCCAGCAAAAGGAGCTCAAATCCCATCCTGGCTCTATCCCAACTCGGAGAAAAGGAGCGGAATTAAATGAAACTCCATTTTTATGACTGGGACGTGATCCCATTGGGGAAAAAGCCCAAAAAAAGTGGGAAGCAAAAAAATTCCAGCAAAAGGAGCTCAAACCCCATCCTGGTTTCATCTTAGCTGGAAGCAAATGAGCGGAATTAAACAAAATTCCAATTTTACGCTTGGAACGTGATCCCATTGGGAAAAAACCCAAAAACAGAATTCCAGCAAAAAGGAGCTCAAATCCCATCCTGGCTCGATTCCAACTCGGAGAAAAGGAGCGGAATTAAACGAAACTCCAATTTTATGACTGGGACGTGATCCCATTGGGAAAAAGCCCAAAAAACTGGGAAGAACCAGAATTCCAGCAAAAGGGGGCTTAAATCCCATCCTGGTTTCATCTTAACTGGGAGCAAATGAGCGGAATTAAACAAAACTCCAATTTTATGATTGGAATGTGATCCCATTGGGAAAAAAAACCCAAAACAGAATTCCAGCAAAAGGAGCTCAAATCCCAACCCTGCTCGATCCCAACTCGGAGCAAACCAGTGGAATTAAACAAAACTACAATTTTTTTGGGGGATGGAATGAGGATGGAATGGTGGAATGAGGTGAGAGCAGAGGGAATTTGGGAATTTGGGGGGTACCCGGTGCTGGAATTTGGGGGGATCCCATTGGGAAAAAACCCCAAAAACTGGGAAGGAACAGAATTCCAGCAAAAGGAGCTCAAATCCCATCCTGGTTCATTTCCAAATCAAACAAATGAGCGGAATTAAACAAAATTCCAATTTTATGATTGGAATGTGATCCCATTGGGAAAAACCCCCAAAACACTGGGAAACAACAAAATTCCAGCAAAAAAACCCTCAAATCCCATCCTGGTTTGATCCCAACTCGGAGCAAAGCAGCGGAATTAAATGAAATTCCAATTTTATCATTGGAACGTGATCCCATTGGGAAAAAAACCGAAAACACTGGGAAACAACAAAATTCCAGCAAAAAAACCCTCAAATCCCATCCTGGTTTGATCCCAACTCGGAGAAAAGGAGAGGAATTAAATAAAACTCCAATTTTATGACTGGGACGTGATCCCATTGGGGAAAAACCCAAAAAACTGGGAAGCAACAAAATTCCAGCAAAAGGGGGCTCAAATCCCATCCTGGTTTCATCTTAACTGGGAGCAAATGAGCGGAATTAAACAAAATTCCAATTTTATGATTGGAATGTGATCCCATTGGGAAAAAAACCCCAAAAAACTGGGAAGCAAAAAAATTCCAGCAAACAGGAGCTCAAATCCCATCCCGGCTCGATCCCAATTCGGAGCAAAGAAGCGGAATTAAACAAAACTCCCAATTTTTTTGGGGAATGAGGATGGAATGATGGAATGAGGCGGGAGTAGAGGGAAACTTGGGAATTTTTGGGTACCTGGTGCTGGAATTTGGGGGGATCCCGGCTGCTGAACGTGATCCCATTGGGGAAAAACCCCAAACAGAATTCCAGCAAAAGGAGCTCAAATCCCATCCTGGTTTCATCTTAACTGGGAGCAAATGAGCGGAATTAAACAAAATTCCAATTTTATGATTGGAATGTGATCCCATTGGGAAAAAACCCCAAAAAACTGGGAAGCAACAGAATTCCAGCAAAAGGAGCTCAAACCCCACCCTGGTTCAATTCCAACTCGGAGCAAACGAGCGGAATTAAACAAAACTCCAATTTTTTTGGGGGCAGGGAATGAGGATGGAATGGTGGAACGAGGTGAGAGCAGAGGGAAATTTGGGAATTTTTGGGTACCTGGTGCTGGAATTTGGCGGGGTCGCGGCTGCTGAACGTGATCCCATTGGGGAAAAAAACCCAAAACAAAATTCCGGCACAAGGGAGCTCAAATCCCATCCCGGCTCCATCCCAACTCGGAGCAAACGAGTGGAATTAAACGAAACTCCAATTTTATCATTGGAATGTGATCCATTGGGAAAAAAACCAAAAGACTGGGAAACAACAAAATTCCAGCCAAAAAACCCTCAAATCCCATCCTGGTTCTATCCCAACTTGGAGCAAAGAAGCGGAATGAAACAAAAATCCAAATTTTTTTGGGAATGAGGCGAGAGCAGAGGGAAATTTGTGACTTTGTGGGTACCTGGTGCTGGAACTTGGCGGGGTCGCGGCTGCTGACGGGCACGGCGCTGCCGTAGACGTGCAGCTCGCGCACCACCGAGGCGCCGCCGCGCAGCTCGGGGCGGAAGGCGGCGGCCGAGCCGCGCCGCAGCCGCAGCAGCCCCACCAGGATGTCGCGCTCCGGGTCCTCGTACGACAGGAACGTCTCCCAGCCGCCGTTGGCCACGTAGTCGCGGCGGACCAGCTCCACCTGCGGCACGGGAGGAGGAGGGAAAAAGGGAAAATGGGAGATGTGAGAAGGAGAGATGATTCCGTGGATCCATTAATAGGAGCAGACAGGATGGGATTATTCCCCAAAGCCAGTTTGGTTCCAGATGGGAATTTGGAATTGGCCTCGTGATCCCGATGGATCAACCACACCTGGTCCAGGAGAGAAATGGATGAGATGGGAAAGGAGGGAAAATGGAAAATGTGAGAGGGGAGATGATTCCGTGGATCCATAAATATGAGCAGACAGGAAGGGATTCCCCAAAGCCAGTTTGGTTCCAGATGGGAATTTGGAATTGGCCTCGTGATCCCGATGGTTTAACCCCACCTGATCCAGGAGTTGGATGGATGAGATGGGAAAGGAGGGAAAAAGGAAAATGTGAGAGGGAAGCTGATTCTGTGGATCCATAAATATGGGTCAGAGCAAACAGGAAGGGATTCCCCAAAGCCAGTTTAATTCCAGATGGGAATTTGGAATTGGCCTCGTGATCCCCATGGATCAGCCCCACCTGATGCAGGAGAGAAATGGATGAGATGGGAAAGGAGGCAAAAAGGAAAATATGAGAGTGAGGCAAATTCTGTGGATCCATAAATACAGCTCAGAGCAGACAGGAGGGGATTCCCCAAAGCCAGCTTGGTTCCAGATGGGAATTTGGAATTGGCCTCGTGATCCCCATGGATCAGCGCCACCTGAGCTGGGAATGGGATGGACAAGGAGGAAAAGGAAAATGTGAGAGCAAAGCCAATTCCGTGGATCCATAAATAAGAGCAAACAGGAAGGGATTCCCTAAAGTCAATTTAATTCCAGATGGGAATTTGGAATTGGCCTCGTGATCCCGATGGTTTAACTCCACCTGATCCAGGAGAGGGATGGATGAGATGGGAAAGGAGGGAAAATGGAAAATGTGAGGGGAAGATGATTCCATGGATCCATTAATAGGAGCAGACAGGAAGGGATTATTCCCCAAAGCCAGTTTGGTTCCAGATGGGAATTTGGAATTGGCCTCGTGATCCCGATGGATCAGCTCCACCTGGGACGGGAACGGCGTGGAGGAGGAGGAGGAGGGGAAGGGAGGGAAAATGGAAAATGTGAGAGCGAAGCTGATTCCGTGGATCCATAAATATGAGCAGACAGGAGGGGATTCTCTAAAGCCAACTGAATTCCAGATGGGAATTTGGAATTGGCCTCGTGATCCCCATGGATCAACCCACCTGATCCAGGAGTTGGATGGATGAGATGGGAAAGGAGGGAAAATGGAAAATGTGAGAGGGAAGCTGATTCCGTGGATCCATAAATATGAGCAAACAGGAAGGGATTCCCTAAAGCCAGTTTGGTTCCAGATGGGAATTTGGAATTGGCCTCGTGATCCCCATGGATCAGCTCCACCTGAGCTGGGAGGGAACGGACAAGGAGGGAAAAAGCAAAATGTGAGAGCGAAGCCAATTCCGTGGATCCACAAATAGGAGCAGACAGAAAGGGATTATTCCCCAAAGCCAGTTTGGTTCTAGATGGGAATTTGGAATTGGCCTCGTGATCCCCATGGATCAGCTCCACCTGAGCTGGAAGCAGGATGGAGGAGGAAGGAAAGGAAAATGTGAGAGCGAAATCCAATTCCGTGGATCCATAAATATGTGGAGACAGATGGGATTCCATAAAGCCAACTGAATTCCAGATGGGAATTTGGAATTGGCCTCGTGATCCGCATGGATCAACCCCACCTGGTCCAGGAGAGGGATGGATGAGATGGGAAAGGAGGGAAAATGGAAAATGTGAGGAGACGATGATTCTGGGGATCCATACATATGAGCAGACAGGATGGGATTCTCCAAAGCCAGTTTGGTTCCAGATGGGAATTTGGAATTGGCCTCGTGATCCCCATGGATCAGCGCCACCTGGGACGGGAGCGGGATGGAGGAGGAGGGGGGAAAAAGGGAAATGTGAGAGTGAAGCCGATTTTGTGGATCCATAAATATCACCTAACAGGACGGGAATTCCCTAAACTCAATTTAATTCCAGATGGGAATTTGGAATTGGCCTCGTGATCCCGATGGATCAGCTTCACCCGATCTGGCAGGAAGATGGATGAGATGGGAAAGGATGGAAAAAGGAAAATGTGAGAGGGAAGATGATTCCGTGGATCCATAAATACGGGTGAGAGCAGACAGGAAGGGATTATTCCCCAAAGCCAGTTTGGTTCCAGATGGGAATTTGGAATTGGCCTCGTGATCCCCATGGATCAGCCCCTGGGACGGGAATGGGATGGAGGAGGAGGGAAAGGAGGGAAAATGGAAAATGTGAGGGGAGATGATTCCGTGGATCCATAAATATGAACAAACAGGATGGGATTCCCTAAAGCCAGTTTGGTTCCAGATGGGAATTTGGAATTGGCCTCGTGATCCCCACGGATCAGCTCCACCTGGGATGGGAACGGGATGGATGAGGAGGGAAAGGAGGGAAAAAGGAAAATGTGAGAGCGAAGCCAATTCCGTGGATCCATAAATATGAGCAAACAGGAAGGGATTCCCTAAACTCAATTTAATTCCAGATGGGAATTTGGAATTGGCCTCGTGATCCCCATGGATCAACCCCACCTGGGACGGGAGCGGGATGGATGAGATGGGAAAGGAGGGAAAAAGGAAAATGTGAGAGGGGAGATGATTCCGTGGATCCATAAATACGGCTCAGAGCAAACAGGATGGGATTATTCCCCAAAGCCAGTTTGGTTCCAGATGGGAATTTGGAATTGGCCTCGTGATCCCCATGGATCAACCCCACCTGGTCCAGGAGAGAAATGGATGAGATGGGAAAGGAGGGAAAATGGAAAAAGTGACAGCAAAGCCGATTCTGTGGATCCATAAATATGAGCAAACAGGATGGGATTCCCTAAAGCCAACTGAATTCCAGATGGGAATTTGGAATTGGCCTCGTGATCCCGACGGATCAACCCCACCTGATCCAGGAGAGAAATGGATGAGATGGGAAAGGAGGGAAAATGGAAAATGTGAGAGGGAAGCTGATTCCGTGGATCCATAAATATGAGCAAACAGGAAGGGATTATTCCCTAAAGCCAGTTTGGTTCCAGATGGGAATTTGGAATTGGCCTCGTGATCCCCATGGATCAGCGCCACCTGAGCTGGGAGGGAACGGACAAGGAGGGAAAAAGGAAAATGTGAGACCAAAGCCAATTCCATGGATCCATAAATATGTGGAGACAGATGGGATTCCATAAAGCCAACTGAATTCCAGGTGGGAATTTGGAATTGGCCTCATGATCCCCATGGATCAGCGCCACCTGGGATGGGAGCGGGATGGAGGAGGAGGGAGGAAAAAGGAAAATGTGAGAGCGAAGCCAATTCCGTGGATCCATAAATATGAGCAGACAGGATGGGATTATTCCCCAAAGCCAGTTTGGTTCTAGATGGGAATTTGGAATTGGCCTCGTGATCCCGATGGATCAGCGCCACCTGAGCTGGGAACGGGATGGAGGAGGAAGGAAAGGAAAATGTGAGAGCGAAATCCAATTCCATGGATCCATAAATACAGCTCAGAGCAGACAGGAAGGGATTATTCCCCAAAGCCAGTTTGGTTCCAGATGGGAATTGGGAATTGGCCTCGTGATCCCCATGGATCAGCGCCACCTGGTCCAGGAGCAGGATGGATGAGATGGGAAAGGAGGGAAAATGGAAAATGTGAGAGGGGAGATGATTCCGTGGATCCATAAATATGAGCAGACAGGAAGGGATTCCCTAAAGCCAACTGAATTCCAGATGGGAATTGGGAATTGGCCTCGTGATCCCGATGGATCAGCGCCACCTGAGCTGGGAACGGGATGGACAAAGAGGAAAAGGAAAATGTGAGAGCGAAGCCGATTCCGTGGATCCGTTAATATGAGCAGACAGGATGGGATTGCTCCCCAAAGCCAGTTTGGTTCCAGACGGGAATTTGGAATTGGCCTCGTGATCCCGATGGATCAACCACACCTGGGATGGGAGCGGGATGGAGGAGGAGGGGGGGAAAAGGAAAATGTGAGAGCGAAGCCGATTCCGTGGATCCATAAATATGAGCAAACAGGAGGGGATTCCCTAAACTCAATTTAATTCCAGATCAGAATTTGGAATTGGCCTCGTGATCCCCATGGATCGGCTCCACCTGGTCCAGGAGTTGGATGGGTGAGGAGGGAAAGGAGGGAAAATGGAAAATGTGAGAGGGAAGATGATTCCGTGGATCCATAAATATGAGCAAACAGGAGGGGATTCCCCAAAGCCAGTTTGGTTCCAGATGGGAATTTGGAATTGGCCTCGTGATCCCCATGGATCAGCTCCACCTGAGCTGGGAACGGGATGGACAAGGAGGGAAAAAGGAAAATGTGAGAGCGAAGCCAATTCCGTGGATCCATAAATATGAGCAAACAGGAAGGGATTCCCTAAACTCAATTTAATTCCAGATGGGAATTTGGAATTGGCCTCGCGATCCCGATGGATCAACCCCACCAGATCCAGGAGCGAAATGGATGAGATGGGAAAGGAGGGAAAATGGAAAATGTGAGGGGAAGATGATTCCGTGGATCCATAAATATGGCTCAGAGCAAACAGGAGGGGATTATTCCCCAAAGCCAGTTTGGTTCCAGATGGGAATTTGGAATTGGCCTCGTGATCCCGATGGATCAACCACACCTGGGATGGGAACGGGATGGAGGAGGAGGGGGGAAAATGGAAAAAGTGAGAGCAAAGCCAATTCCGTGGATCCATAAATATCAGCAAACAGGAAGGGATTCTGTAAAGCCAACTGAATTCCAGATGGGAATTTGGAATTGGCCACGTGATCCCGACGGATCAGCTCCACCTGGTCCAGGAGTTGGATGGGTGAGGAGGGAAAGGAGGGAAAAAGGAAAATGTGAGTGAGGCCAATTCCGTGGATCCATAAATACGGCTCAGAGCAGACAGGAAGGGATTATTCCCCAAAGCCAGTTTGGTTCCAGATGGGAATTTGGAATTGGCCTCGTGATCCCGATGGATCAGCTCCACCTGAGCTGGGAACGGGAAGGAGGAGGAGAGGGGAAAAAGGAAAATGTGAGAGCGAAGCCAATTCCGTGGATCCATAAATATGAGCAGACAGGAGGGGATTCCCTAAACTCAATTTAATTCCAGATGGGAATTTGGAATTGGCCTCGTGATCCCCATGGATCAGCGCCACCTGATCCAGGAGAGGGATGGATGAGATGGGAAAGGAGGGAAAATGGAAAATGTGAGAGGGGAGATGATTCTGTGGATCCATAAATACGGGTGAGAGCAGACAGGAGGGGATTGTTCCCCAAAGCCAGTTTGGTTCCAGATGGGAATTTGGAATTGGCCTCGTGATCCCCATGGATCAGCTCCACCTGGGACGGGAGCGGGATGGAGGAGGAGGGGGGAAAAAGGGAAATGTGAGAGTGAAGCCGATTTTGTGGATCCATAAATATCAGCAAACAGGATGGGATTCTGTAAAGCCAACTGAATTCCAGATGGGAATTTGGAATTGGCCTCGTGATCCCCGTGGATCAGCTCCACCTGAGCCGGCAACAGGATGGACAAGGACGGAAAAAGGAAAATGTGAGAGCAAAGCCAATTCCGTGGATCCATAAATATGAGCAAACAGGAGGGGATTCCCTAAACTCAATTTAATTCCAGATGGGAATTTGGAATTGGCCTCGTGATCCCAATGGATCAACCACACCTGGTCCAGGAGCGGGATGGATGAGATGGGAAAGGAGGGAAAATTGAAAATGTGAGAGGGGAGATGATTCCGTGGATCCATAAATACGGCTCAGAGCAAACAGGAAGGGATTCCCCAAAGCCAGTTTGGTTCCAGATGGGAATTTGGAATTGGCCTCGTGATCCCCATGGATCAGCGCCACCTGATCCAGGAGAGAAATGGATGAGATGGGAAAGGAGGGAAAATGGAAAATGTGAGAGGGGAGATGATTCTGGGGATCCATAAATATGAGAAAACAGGAAGGGATTCCCCAAAGCCAGTTTGGTTCCAGATGGGAATTTGGAATTGGCCTCGTGATCCCCATGGATCAGCTCCACCTGGTCCAGGAGTTGGATGGGTGAGGAGGGAAAAGAGGGAAAATGGAAAATGTGAGGAGAAGATGATTCCGTGGATCCATAAATACGTGGAGACAGATGGGATTCCCCAAAGCCAGCTTGGTTTTGGATCCCAGAATCCCGGGATGGTTTGGGATGGGATCCGTGGAGTTTCAACCCCAGCCCATTCCCACCCCATGGGAAAAGGGAAGGTTTGGGGACTGGGAATTGTCACTGAAGGGTTCGGGGAGAGCCCGGATGGGGCTTGGAGCAATCTGGGATCGAGGTTGGGATGGGATGGGATTGCAGGTCCACGGATCCCATCCCAAATAATTCCAGAATGTGGGATCCAGGACACTCAGGATCCATCCCAGGGGTTTTTATGGGATTTGGGGATGGAAAAGGGAAGGGAGAAACTTCCTGGAGTCCCCAATTCCCAGGGAATTCCCAAAATCCCTTCCCAGAGAGGAGCTGGGATGGGGATGGATCCAGTGCCAGGCTGGGAATGGAGGGAATTCCCTGGGAAAGGGGGAAATGGGATTGGGGAAGGAATCCCTGGCGTATCCCAAAAAAAAACCCAAATCCCCACCCAAACAAATCCCCTAAAAAAAAAATCCCAAAAAAAAAATCCCTCAAATTTGGGAAGGAATTCCCAGAGAATCCCTGGGAGTGTCCCAGGAAATGCTGGAAAATCCCAAAATCCCATTAAACATCCGGAATTTTTCTGGACCCCATCCAGCCCCGAATGTGATTTATTCACTCCTCGTTATCCCAACAAAATCCCTCCGATTTCCAGGAATTCGGATCCGACCCTTCTGGGATCCATAATTTCATTTTCCAGCATTCCCAACCCCTCCTGACAGCTCCAAATGAAATCCCAGATGCGGAAAAAAACCACCCCAAAAATTCAGATTAATTAATTAATTAGAGACGGCGATTAATGAATGAATGAATTAATCCGGATCCCGTTTCCCGTCAGGGGGACGGCGTTGGTTGTTCCCAAATCCCCCCCAAACATCCGTGGAAAAACGCTTTTCCCGGGATTCCTGCTCCTGCCCGAACAAAGGGAATTTTCCGCTTGGAAAAGCCCGGGATGGGCCTGCCCTGCCCTCATTTGCAATTCAAATGAGATCCGGCAGAAACGCGGGAAAAAAATTCCCGATTTTCCCCGGGAGACGCGGCGGCCTCGGATCCAGGAAAAACCGGGAAATTTTTTGGGAATTTTTTGGGGTTTTGGGGATTTTTTGGGGGATTTTTTGGGAATTTTGGAGATTTTTTTTGGGGGGGGGGTTTGGGGATTTTTTTGGGATTTTTGGGGAATTTTGGAGATTTTTGGGGGGATTTTTTGGGGATTTTTTGGGAATTTTGGAGGTTTTTTGGGGGATTTTTTGGGGATTTTTTGGGAATTATGGAGATTTTTTTGGGGGGATTTTTTGGGAATTTTTTGGGGGAATTTTGGAGATTTTTGGGGTTTTTTGATTTGAGTATTTCACTCATCGTAAAGGGAAAAAAAAAAAAAAAAAAAAAAAGGGAATAAAATTCCCTGGAATCTCTGCCTGGAAAAATCTTCTGGACTCAGGGAATGTTCTCCAAACTCCTCCAAGCCTGAGGAATCTGCGGAATTCCAAAGCAGGAAAGAAGAGGAAATTCAGGAATTTGGGGGATCGGTTTGGGAATTGGGATATCCCAGGATATGGGAATTCCTAGGAGATGGAAATTTCCAGAACATGGAAATTCTCAGAATATGGAAATTCCTGGGATTGGAATATTTCCAGGATATGGGAATTTCCAGGATATGGAAATTCCCTGGATATGGAAATTTTCAGGACATGGAAATTTCGGGATATGGGAATTCCTAGGAGATGGAAACTTCCAGGATATGGAAATTCCCAGGACATAGAAATTCCCAGGATATGGAAATTTCTGGGACACTGGAATTCCTTTGATAAGAAAATTTCCAGGATATGGGAATTCTCAGGATTTGGGAATTCCCAGGATATGGCAATTCCCAGGATATGGAATTTCCCAGAATATGGTGATTCCCAGGATACGGAAATTTCTGGGATATGAATATTCCTGGGATATGAATATTCCCTGGATATGGAAATTTCCAGGATATGGAAATTCCCTGGATATGGGAATTCCCTGGATATGGGAATTTCCACAATATGGAAATTTCCAGCTTATGGAAATTCCCAGGATATGGAAATTCCCTGGATATGGAAATTTCTGGGATCTGGGCGTTTTCGGGATATGCAAATTTCCAGGATATGGGAATTGCCTGCACGTGGAAATTTCCAGGATATGGGAACTCTTGGGATATGGAAATTTCCATGATGCGGGATTTCCAAGAATATGGAAATTCCCTGGATATGGAAATTCCCAGGATATGGAAATTCCTGGGATTGGAATATTTCCAGGATATGGGAATTTCCACAATATGGAAATTTCCAGCTTATGGCAATTCCCAGGATACGGAAATTCCCAGGATATGTGAATTCCCAGGATATGGAAATTTCTGGGATACGGGCGTTTTCAGGATATGCAAATTTCCAGGATATGGAAATTCCCTGGATATGGAAATTTCTGGGATATGAACATTCCCAGGTTATGGGAATTTCTAGCATATGGGAATTGTGAGGACATGGAAATTTCCAGGATGTGGGATTTCCCAGAATATGGAAATTCCCTGGATATGGAAATTCCCAGGGCACAGGAACTCCAGGGATATGGGAATTTCTGGGATAGGAACATTCCCAGGTTATGGGGATTTCTAGGATAAGGGAATACCTGAGATATGGAAATTGTGAGGACATGGAAATTCCCAGGATGTGGGATTTCCCAGGATATGGAAATTCCCAGAATATGGAAATTCCTGGGATTGGAATATTTCCAGGATATGGGAATTTCCAGGATATGTGAATTCCCAGCTTATGGCAATTCCCAGGACATGGAAATTTTCAGGATAAGGGAATTCCCAGGATATGGGAATTTCTGGGATCTGGGCGTTTTCAGGATATGCAAATTTCCAGGATATGGAAATTGCCTGCACGTGGAAATTTCCAGGATATGGGAACTCTTGGGATTGGAATATTCCCTGGATATGGAAATTTCCAGGGCACGGGAATTCCATTGATATGGGAATTCCCAGGATATGAATATTCCCTGGATATGGGAATTTCTAGGATATGGGAATACCTAAGATATGGGAATTGTGAGGACATGGAAATTTCCAGGATGTGGGATTTCCCAGGATATGGAAACTCCCAGGATATGGAAATTCCTGGGATTGGAATATTTCCAGGACGTGGGAATTCCTGGGATATGGCAACTCCCTGGATATGGAAATTTTCAGGACATGGAAATTTCGGGGATATGGAAATTCCTAGGAGATGGAAACTTCCAGGACATGGAAATTTCGGGGATATGGGATTTCCCAGGATATGGAAATTCCCAGAATATGGAAATTTCTGGGATTGGAATATTCCCAGGATATGGGAATTCCTAGGAGATGGAAATTCCCTGGATATGGAAATTCCTGGGATTGGAATATTCCCAGGATATGGAAATTCCCTGGATATGGAAATTTTCAGGATATGGAAATTTTGGGGATATGGGAATTCCTAGGAGATGTAAACTTCCAGGATATGGAAATTCCCAGGATATGGAAATTTCTGGGACACGGGAATTCCTTGGATAAGAAAATTCCCAGGATATGGGAATTCTCAGGAGTTGGGAATTCCCTGGATATGGAAATTCCTGAGATATGGAAACTTCTGGGATATGGGACTTCCCAGGATATGAAAATTCCCAGGATAGGGAAATTCCGCCCAAAAAATCTCCAAATTCCCCATTCTTACTCCCAACACCCCCAAGCTGTTACTGAATTCCCAAATTCCCCAAAATTCCCATTTTTACGGGCGAAAAAGGGGGAAGTGTGAATTTTATGGAAGCGCAAACCCCCCCCAGCCGGCGCCGATCCCGGAATTTCCTCGGGAATTCCCCAAAATTTGGGATTTTTACCTGGTAGGGCCTCACTTTGTGGTGGATCTCCTGGATTCCCACCTCGCGCGTCCTCACGTCGCGGCACTGCGGAAAAAAAACGGGAAACCATTGAGCATGGAAATTCTGGGAAAATTCTGGGAAAATTCTGGAAAATTTCCAGAAAAATTCCAGAAATTCTGGGGTTCCAAACCCCTGGGATGGATCCTGAGTGTCCTGGATCCCAAAATCCCGGGATGGTTTGGGATGGGATCCGTGGAGTTTCAATCCCATCCCATTCCCACCCCACAATTTGGGGATTTTTGGACACTCCCAGGGATTCTCTGGGAATTCCAGCCCAAATTTGAGGGATTTTTTTTGGGATTTTTTTGGGGGATTTGGGGATTTTTTTGGGGGGGATTTGGGGTTTTTTTGGGATACCCCAGGAATTCCTTCCCCAATCCCATTTCCCCTTTCCCAGGGAATTCCCTCCATTCCCAGCCTGCCACTGGATCCATCCCCATCCCAGCTCCTCTCCGGGAAGGGATTTTGGGAATTCCCTGGGAATTTGGGATCTCCCTTCCCTTTTCCATCCCCAAATCCCATAAAAACCCCTGGGATGGATCCTGAGTGTCCTGGATCCCAGAATCCCGGGATGGTTTGGGATGGGATCCGTGGAGTTTCAATCCCATCCCATTCCCACCCCACAATTTTGGGATTTTCGGACACTCCCAGGGATCCTCTGGGAATTCCATCCCAAATTTGAGGGATTTTTTGGGGGAATTTTTTTGGGGGGGATTTGGGGATTTGTTTGGGTGGGGATGGAAAAGGGAAGGGAGAAACTTCCTGGAGTCCCCAATTCCCAGGGAATTCCCAAAATCCCTTCCCATGGAGGAGCTGGGATGGGGATGGATCCAGTGCCAGGCTGGGAATGGAGAGAATTCCCTGGGAAAGGGAAATGGGATTGGGGAAGGAATTCCTGGGGTATCCCAAAAAAACCCCAAATCCCCCCCAAAAAAATCCCTCAAATTTGGGAAGGAATTCCAAGAGAATCCCTGGGAGTGTCCCAGGAAAGGCTGGAAAATCCCGGAATTGTGGGGTGGGAATGGGATGGGGTTGAAGCTCCACGGATCCCATCCCAAACCATCCCGGGATTCTGGGATCCAGGACACTCAGGATCCATCCCCAGGGGTTTTTATGGGATTTGGGGATGGAAAAGGGAAGGGAGATCCCCGGCATTCCCAGGGAATTCCCAAAATCCCTTCCCATGGAGGAGCTGGGATGGGGATGGATCCAGTGCCAGGCTGGGAATGGAGGGAATTCCCTGGGAAAGGGAAATGGGATTGGGGAGGGAATTCCTGGGATATCCCAAAAAAAACCCCACCTTCAACCCCATCCCATTCCCACCCCACAATTTTGGGATTTTCGGACACTCCCAGGGATCCTCTGGGAATTCCAGCCCAAATCCCTCCCAAATTTAAAGGGGTTTTGAGGAACTTTCTGGAATTTTTTTCTTGGGATTTGGGGATATTTGTGGGAGAGGATTTGGGGTCTTTTTAATGGGATTTGGGGTTTTTTTGGGATACCCCAGGAATTCCTTCCCCAATCCCATTTCCCCTTTCCCAGGGAATTCCCTCCATTCCCAGCCTGGCACTGGATCCATCCCCATCCCAGCTCCTCTCTGGGAAGGAATTTTGGGAATTTTTTGGGAATTTCGGATTCCACTTCTCTTTCCCATCCCCAATCCCATAAAAACCCCTGGGGATGGATCCTGAGTGTCCTGGATCCCAGAATCCCGGGATGGTTTGGGATGGGATCCGTGGAGTTTCAATCCCATCCCATTCCCACCCCACAATTTTGGGATTTTCGGACACTGCCAGGGATTCTCTGGAAATTCCTTCCCATATTTGAGGGATTTTTTTGGGGGATTTTTTTTGGGATTTTTTTGGGGGATTTTTTTTTAGGGGATTTTTTTGGGGGGGATTTGGTTTTTTTTTGGGATACCCCAGGAATTCCTTCCCCAATCCCATTTCCCCTTTCCCAGGGAATTCCCTCCATTCCCAGCCTGGCACTGGATCCATCCCCATCCCAGCTCCTCTCCGGGAAGGGATTTTGGGAATTCCCTGGGAATTGGGGACTCCAGGAAGTTTCTCCCTTCCCTTTTCCATCCTCAAATCCCATAAAAACCCCTCAGGATGGATCCTGAGTGTCCTGGATCCCAGAATCCTGGGATGGGTTGGGATGGGATCCGAGGAGTTTCAACCCCATCCCATTCCCACCCCACAATTTTGGGATTTTTGGACACTCCCAGGGATTCTCTGGGAATTCCTTCCCAAATTTGAGGGATTTTTTGGGGGATTTTTTTGGGGGGGGGATTTGGGGATTTGTTTGGGTGGGGATGGAAAAGGGAAGGGAGAAACTTCCTGGAGTCCCCAATTCCCAGGGAATTCCCAAAATCCCTTCCCATGGAGGAGCTGGGATGGGGATGGATCCAGTGCCAGGCTGGGAATGGAGGGAATTCCCTGGGAAAGGGAAATGGGATTGGGGAAGGAATTCCTGGGATATCCCCAAAAAAAACCCAAATCCCCACCCAAACAAATCCCCAAAAAATCCCTCAAATTTGCGAAGGAATTCCCAGAGAATCCCTGGGAGTGTCCCAGGAAGGGCTGGAAAATCCCAAAATTGTGGGGTGGGAATGGGATGGGGTTGCAGGTCCGTGGATCCCATCCCAAACCATCCCGGGATTCTGGGATCCAGGACACTCAGGATCCATCCCAGGGGTTTTTATGGGATTTGGGGATGGAAAAGAGAAGTGGAATCCAAAATTCCCAGAGAATTCCCAAAATCCCTTCCCGTAGAGGAGCTGGGATGGGGATGGATCCAGTGCCAGGCTGGGAATGGAGGGAATTCCCTGGGAAAGGGAAATGGGATTGGGGAAGGAATTCCTGGGGTATCCCAAAAAACCCCAAATCCCCCCCAAAAAAATCCCCCCAAAAAAATCCCCAAAAAATCCCTCAAATTTGGGAAGGAATTCCCACAGAATCCCTGGGAGTGTCCGAAAATCCCAAAATTGTGGGGTGGGAATGGGATGGGGTTGAAGCTCCACGGATCCCATCCCAAACCATCCCGGGATTCCGGGATCCAGGACACTCAGGATCCATCCCCAGGGGTTTTTATGGGATTTGGGGATGGAAAAGAGAAGTGGAATCCAAAATTCCAAAAAAATTCCCAAAATCCCTTCCCGGAGAGGAGCTGGGATGGGGATGGATCCAGTGCCAGGCTGGGAATGGAGGGAATTCCCTGGGAAAGGGAAATGGGATTGGGGAAGGAATTCCTGGGGTATCCCAAAAAAACCCCAAATCCCATAAAAAAGACACCAAATCCTCTCCCACAAATATCCCCAAATCCCAAGAAAAAAAATCCAGAAAGTTCCTCAAAACCCCTTGAAATCTGGGAGGGATTTGGGCTGGAATTCCCAGAGAATCCCTGGGAGTGTCCAAAAATCCCAAACTTGTGGGGTGGGAATGGGATGGGGTTGAAGGTGGGGTTTTTTGGGATATCCCAGGAATTCCTTCCCCAATCCCATTTCCCCTTTCCCAGGGAATTCCCTCCATTCCCAGCCTGGCACTGGATCCATCCCCATCCCAGCTGCTCCATGGGAAGGGATTTTGGGAATTTTTTGGGAATTTCGGATTCCACTTCTCTTTCCCATCCCCAAATCCCATAAAAACCCCTGGGATGGATCCTGAGTGTCCTGGATCCCAGAATCCCGGGATGGTTTGGGATGGGATCCACGGACCTGCAACCCCATCCCATTCCCACCCCACAATTTTGGGATTTTCCAGCCTTTCCTGGGACACTCCCAGGGATTCTCTGGGAATTCCAGCCCAAATTTGAGGGATTTTTTGGGGGATTTTTTTGGGATTTTTTTGGGGGGATTTGGGGTTTTTTTTGGGATACCCCAGGAATTCCCTCCCCAATCCCATTTCCCTTTCCCAGGGAATTCCCTCCATTGCTAATTTACCTGCGTGCCGAGGTAAACGAAACAAAATGAGTGAAGATTTTTCTTCATTATTTATTATTAAAAAATTACTACCATCAAATATTTCATGACAAATAAATGTAAATGATTTCTAAACCACTGAACGAACATTTTAAATGATTAATAATTAATTATTTTTGCTAATTTACCTGCGTGCCGAGGTAAATGAAACAAAACGAATGAAGATTTTTCTTCGTTATTTATCATTAAAAAATAACTATCATCAAATATTTCATTATATTTTATTACAAATCAATATAAATGATTTCTAAACCACTGAATAAACATTTTAGGTGATTATTAATGAATTATTTTTTGATAATTTACCTGCATGCCAAGGTAAATGAAACAAAAAGAATGAAGATTTTTCTTCATTATTTATTATTAAAAAATAACTATCATCAAATATTTAATGACAAATAAATAGAAATGATTCATAAACCACTGAATAAACATTTTAGGTGATTATTAATTAATTATTTTTGCTAATTTACCTGCGTGCCGAAGTAAACGAAACAAAATGAAGATTTTTTTTCGTTATTTATCATTAAAAAATAACTACCATCAAATATTTCATGACAAATAAATCGAAATGATTTCTAAACCACAGAACGAACATTTTAAATGATTAATAATTAATTCTTTTTGCTGATTTACCTGCGTGCCGAGGTAAACAAAACAAAATGAATGAAGATTTTTCTTCAGTATTTATCATTAAAAAATAACTATCGTCAAATATTTCATTATATTTTATTACAAATCAATGTAAATGATTTATAAACCACTGAATAAACATTTTAATTGATTAATTATTAATTTTTTTTGCTAATTTACCTGCGTGCCGAGGTCCCTCATCCTGGCCAGCGCGAGCTCCCTGAGGTTGCCGTGCTCCACCCCGGAGCTCACCAGGGGCATTGGGATATCCCTGCCAAAAAAAAAAAAACCAAAAAATCCAAATTTTGGCTCATTTTGCAGAGAATCCACCAAAAAAACATCCCCAGGCCAAAATCCCGAAATGCCAAATCCCCAAATTTCCCAAATTCCCGTTCGGTTTCGAGGTGTGGTTGAATTGGAAATTAAAAATAAATAAATAAATAGATAAAAGCAGGAGGGAAATGAAGGGGAAATTGAAAATGAGAAATGAAGAAAGATGAAAAGAAGAATCAGAGATTTTTATCCAGCGTGGGATCCACACAATTAATTACCCATCATGGGATCCACTAATTATCCATCCTGGAATCCACCCAATTACCCATCACAGGATCCACCCAATCAATTATCCATCAAGGGATCCATCCAATTAATTATCCATCACAGGATCAATCCAATTAATTACCCGTCACAGGATCCACCCATCATGGGATCCATTCAATCACCCATAATGGAATCTATCCCATTATCCATCAAGGGATCCATCCAATTAATTATCCATCATGGTATCCATCCAATTAATTATCCTTCACAGGATCCATCCAATTAATTATCCATCCGGGCATCCACCCACTATCCATCATGAGATCCATCCCATTAATTATCTATCATAGGATCCATCCAATTAATTGTCCATCAAGGGATCCACCCATTAACCATCATGAGAACTACCCATTATCTATCATGGGATCCGCCCAATTAATTATCCATCGGGGGATCCATCCATTATCCATCACAGGATCCATCCAATCAATTATCTGTCATGGGATCCCCACCCATTATCCATCACAGGATCCATCCAATTAATTATCCATCATAAGATCCATCCATTACCCATCATGGGATCCATCCAATTAGTTATCCATTATCCATCACAGGATCCACTCATTATCCATCATGGCATCCATCCAATTAATTATCCATCATAAGATCCATCCATTACCCATCATGGGATCCATCCAATTAATTATCCATTATCCATCACAGGATCCACCCATGATCCATCATGGCATCCAGCCAATTAATTATCCATCAAGGGATCCACCCAATTAATTATCCATCAAGGAATCCATCCCATTATCCACCATGGGATCCACCCAATTAATTATCCATTACCCATCACAGGATCCACTCATTATCCATCATGGCATCCAGCCAATTAATTATCCATCATAAGATCAATCCGATTATCCATCATGGGATTCAGCTAATTAATTACCCATCAAGGGATGCACCCAATTACCCATCATAGGATCCACCCATTATCCATCACAGAGCCCACCCAATCAATTATCCATCATAAGATCCATCCCATTAATTATCCATAATGGGATCCATCCAATTAGTTATCCATTGTGGGATCCATGCAACTATCCACCATGGGATTCACCCAATTATCCAGCACTGGATCCATCCAATTAATTACCCATAACGGGATCCATCCAATTAGTTATCCATTGCAGGATCCAGCCAATCAATTATCCACCACAAGATCCATCCAATTAATTAGCCACCATGGGATCCACCCATTATCCATCATGGCATCCAGCCAATTAATTATCCATCATTATATCAATCCGATTATCCATCATGGCATCCAGCCAATTAATTATCCATCATAAGATCAATCCGATCATCCATCATGGGATTCAGCGAATTAATTATCCATCATGGGATCCACCCAATTAATAATCCATCAAGGAATCCATCCCATTATCCATCCTGGAATCCACCCAATCAATTATCCATCAAGGGATCGATCCAATTAATTACCCATCACAGGATCAATCCAATTAATTATCCATCACAGGACCAATCCAATTAATTACCCATCACAGGATCCGCCCATCATGGGATCCATTCAATCATCCATAGTGGAATCTATCCCATTATCCATCATGGGATCCATCCAATTAATTATCCATCACAGGATCAATCCAATTAATTATCCATCTGGGCATCCTCCCACTATCCATCATGAGATCCATCCCATTAATTATCCATCACAGGATCCATCCAATTAATTATCCATCATAAGATCCATCCATTACCCATCATGGGATCCACCCAATTAGTTATCCATTATCCATCACAGGATCCACTCATTATCCATCATGGCATCCAGCCAATTAATGATCCATCATAAGATCAATCCGATCATCCATCATGGGATTCAGCTAATTAATTATCCATCATGGGATCCACCCAATTAATTATCCATCAAGGAATCCATCCCATTATCCACCATGGGATCCACCCAATTAATTATCCATCAAGGAATCCATCCCATTATCCACCATGGGATCCACCCAATTAATTATCTGTTGTGGGATCTATCCCAGTAATTATCCAGCGTGGGATCCACACAATTAATTACCCATAATGGGATCCACTAATTATCCATCCTGGAATCCACCCAATTCCCCATCACGGGATCCACCCAATCAATTATCCATCAAGGGATCCATCCAATTAATTATCCACCACAGGATCCATCCAATTAATTACCCATCACAGGATCCACCCATCATGGGATCCATTCCATCATCCATAATGGAATCTATCCCATTATCCATCACTGGATCCATCCAATTAATTATCCATCATAAGATCCATCCCATTAATTATCCATCACAGGATCCATACAATTAATTATTCATCAAGGGATCCACCTAATTACCCATCATAGGATCCACCCATTATCCATCACAGAGCCCACCCAATCAATTATCCATCATAAAATCCATCCCATTAATTATCCATCATGGGATTCACCCAATTATCCAGCACTGGATCCATCCAATTAATTACCCATAATGGGATCCATCCAATTAGTTATCCATTGCAGGATCCAGCCAATCAATTATCCATCACAGGATCCATCCAATTAATTAGCCACCACAGGATCCACCCATTATCCATCATGGCATCCAGCCAATTAATTATCCATCATAAGATCAATCCGATTATCCATCATGGGATTCAGCTAATTCATTATCCATCATGGGATCCACCCAATTAATTATCCCTCATAAAATACATCCTATTATCCATCACAGGATCTATCCAATTATTTATCCATCACAAGATCCATCCAATTAATTAACCCTCATAAAATACATGCTATTATCCATCACAGGATCCACCCAATTAATTATCCATCATAAGATACATCCTATTATCCATCACAGGATCTATCCAATTAATTATCCATCCCAACATCCATCCAATTAATTATCCCTCATAAGATACATCCTATTATCCATCACAGGATCGATCCAATTAATTATCCATCACAAGATCCACCCAATTAATTATCCCTCATAAGATACATCCTATTATCCATCACAGGATCGATCCAATTAATTATCCATCACACGATCCATCCAATTAATTATCCCTCATAAGATACATCCTATTATCCATCACAGGATCCATCCAATTAATTATCCATCACGGGATCCACCCAATTAATTATCCATCATAAGATACATCCTATTATCCATCACAGGATCTATCCAATTAATTATCCATCACAAGATCCATCCAATTAATTATCCATCACAGGATCTATCCAATTAATTATCCCTCATAGGATACATCCTATTATTCATCACAGGATCCACCCAATTAATTATCCATCATAAGATACATCCTATTATCCATTACAGGATCTATCCAATTAATTATCCATCCCAACATCCATCCAATTAATTATCCATCATAAGATACATCCTATTATCCATCACAGGATCTATCCAATTAATTATCCATCATGGGATCCATCCAATTAATTATCCATCACAGGATCCACCCAATTAATTATCCATCATAAGATACATCCTATTATCCATCACAGGATCTATCCAATTAATTATCCATCCCAAGATCCACCTAATTAATTATCCATCATAAGATACATCCTATTATCCA
Organism: Passerculus sandwichensis; assembly: GCA_031885435.1. Classification (NCBI taxonomy): domain Eukaryota; kingdom Metazoa; phylum Chordata; class Aves; order Passeriformes; family Passerellidae; genus Passerculus; species Passerculus sandwichensis. Next base: position 114,572,470 of record CM063129.1, on the reverse strand, counting down.
TCACAGGATCTATCCAATTAATTATCCCTCACAGGATCCACCCGATTAATTATCCCTCATAAGATACATCCTATTATCCATCACAGGATCTATCCAATTAATTATCCATCATGGGATCCACCCAATTAATTATCCCTCATAAAATACATCCTATTAGCCATCACAGGATCTATCCAATTAATTATCCATCATGAGATACATCCCATTATCCATCACAGGATCCACCCAATTAATTATCCATCACAGGATCCACCCAATTAATTATCCATCATAAGATACATCCTATTATCCATCACAGGATCTATCCAATTAATTATCCATCACAAGATCCACCCAATTAATTATCTCTCATAAGATACATCCTATTATCCATCACAGGATCCACCCAATTAATTATCCCTCACAGGATCCATCAAATTAATTATCCCTCATAAGATGCATCCTATTATCCATCACAGGCTCTATCCAATTAATTATCCATCACGGGATCCACTCAATTAATTATCCATCATAAGATACATCCTATTATCCATCACAGGATCCACCCAATTAATTATCCATCCCAACATCCACCCAATTAATTATCCATCATAAAATACATCTTATTATCCATCACAGGATCTATCCAATTAATTATCCATCACGGGATCCACCATGGAATCCATCCCATTAATTACCCATGATGGGATCCATCATTATCCATAATTGGATCCACCATGAGATCCATCCCATTAATTATCCATCATGGATCCATCTCAATAATTATCCACCATGGGATATTTACCACTTTCCATCACGAGATCCATCCAATTAATTATCCCTCATGGGATCCACTATTATCCGTCATGGCATCCATCCAATTAATCATCCATCAAGGGATCCACACAATTAATTATCCACCATGGGATCTATCCCTTTATCCATCCTGGAATCCACCCAATTATCCATCATGGGATTCACTAATTATCTAATGTGACATCCATCCAATTAATTATCCATGACAGGATCCATCCCATTAATTACCCATGATGGGATCCATCATTATCCATAATTGGATCCACCCATTATCCACCATGAGATCCATCCAATTAATTATCTCTCATGGATCCATCTCAATAATTATCCACCATGGGATCTATCCCACTTTCCATCACGAGATCCATCCAATTAATTATCCATCATGGCATCCATCCAATTAATCACCCATCAAGGGATCCACACAATTAATTATCCATCATGGGATCCACTATTATCCGTCATGGCATCCATCCAATTAATCATCCATCAAGGGATCCACACAATTAATTATCCACCATGGGATCTATCCCCTTATCCATCCTGGAATCCACCCAATTATCCATAATGGGATCCACTAATTATCTAAAGTGGCATCCATCCAATTAATTATCCATGACAGGATCCATCCCATTAATTACCCATGATGGGATCCATCATTATCCATAATTGGATCCACCCATTATCCACCATGAGACCCATCCAATTAATTATCCATCATGGATCCATCTCAATAATTATCCACCATGGGATCTATCCCACTTTCCATCACGAGATCCACCCAATTAATTATCCATCATGGCATCCATCCAATTAATCATCCATCAAGGGATCCACCCAATTAATTATCCATCATGGGATCTATCCCCTTATCCATCCTGGAATCCACCCAATTATCCATCATGGGATGCACTAATTACCTAACATGGCATCCATCCAATTAATGATCCATGACAGGATCCATCCCATTAATTACCCATGATGGGATCCATCATTATCCATAATTGGATCCAGCCATTATCCACCATGAGACCCATCCAATTAATTATCCATCATGGATCCATCTCAATAATTATCCACCATGGGATCGATCCCACTTTCCATCATGAGATCCATCCAATTAATTATCCATCATGGGATCCACTATTATCTGTCCATTAATTATCCACCATGGCATCCATCCAATTAATCATCCATCAAGGGATCCACACAATTAATTATCCACCATGGGATCTATCCCCTTATCCATCCTGGAATCCACCCAATTATCCATCATGGGATCCACTAATTATCTAACATGGCATCCATCCCATTAATTATCCATGACAAGATCCATCCCATTAATTATCCACCACAGGCTCCACCCCATTAATTATCCACCCCATTAATTACCCGCCGCGGGATCCACCCATTATCCCTCAGACCCTCCCAGCCCTGGGTGCTGCCCCCGGCCAGCGGCGCCTCCGGAATTTTCCGCGCATTTCCCAGCTCCCACCTCCCCATCCCGCTTGGACTTTTCCACCCACATAGAGAGGCACCGGCCTTATAATCTTTGCTTAATTAGCAATTAAAGCCGGGAGATAACGAAGGCAAAGTCAGACAGGGCCGTAAACAGGGAATTGAAGGAGGAATCGCTCCCGGGGCAGCACGGAGACGATTCCAGTTGGGAATTGCCTCTGGACACGTCTGGGTTGGGAAGCTCAGGGAGCCACCGGAGCTGCTGGGAGAGCTGGGAATGCTCACCTGGATCAGGGAAAACCCCAGGGAGATCCTGGAGCCTCGTCCAGAGCCTGAAGGGGCTCCAGGAGAGCTGGAGAGGGACAAGGGATGGAGGGACAGGGACACAGGGAATGGCTGCACACTGGGAAAGGGGAGATCTAGATGGGATCTTGGGAAGGAATTCCTGGCTGGGCTGGAATTCCCAGAGAATCCCTGGGAGTGTCCAAGGAAAGGCTGGAAAATCCCGGAATTGTGGGGCGGGAATGGGATGGGGTTGAAGCTCCACGGATCCCATCCCAAACCATCCCGGGATTTTGGGATCCAGGACACTCAGAATTCATTCCAAGGGATTTTTATGGGATTGGGGATGGAAAAGGGAAGGGAGAAATTTCCTGGAGTCCCCAATTCCCAGTGAAGCCTCTTGATCCCAAAATCCCTTCCCAGAGAGGAGCTGGGATGGGGATGGATCCAATGCTGGGAGAGCTGGGAATGGAGGGAATTCCCTGGGAAAGAAAAAAATCCCCAAAAACCCTTCAAATTTGGGACGGAATTCCTGGCTGGGCTGGAATTCCCAGAGAATCCCTGGGAGTGTCCAAGGAAAGGCTGGAAAATCCCGGAATTGTGGGGCGGGAATGGGATGGGGTTGAAGCTCCATGGATTCCACACCAAACCATTTCGGGATTTTGGGATCCAGTATCCATCCCCAAGGGATTTTTATGAGATTTGGGGATGGAAAAGGGAAGGGAAAGAAATTTCCTGGAGTCCTGAATCCCTTCCCGGAGAGGAGCTGGGATGGGGACGGATCCAATGCCAGGCTGGGAGAGCTGGGAATGGAGGGAATTCCCTGGGAAAGGAGGAAATGGGACTGGGGAAGGAATTCCCAGAGAATCCCTGGGCGTGTCCCAGGAAAGGCTGGAAAATCCCAAAATTGTGGGGTGGGAATGGGATGGGGTTGAAGGTCCACGGATCCCATCCCAAACCATCCCGGGATTCTGGGATCCAGGACACTCAGGATCCATCCCAGGGGTTTTTATGGGATTTGGGGATGGAAAAGGGAAGGGAGAAACTCCCTGGTGTCCCCAATTCCCAGGGAATTCCCAAAATCCCTTCCCGGAGAGGAGCTGGGATGGGGATGGATCCAATGCCAGGCTGGGAATGGAGGGAATTCCCTGGGAAAGGGGAAATGGGATTGGGGAAGGAATTCCCAGAGAATCCCTGGGAATGTCCAAGGGCGATAACGAAGGCCGAGTCAGACGGGGCCGTAATTAACGAATCGAAGCCGGAATCGCTCCCGGAGCAGCGCGGAGGCGACTCCGGTTGGGAATTACCTCTGGACGCGGTAGACGCGCGTCCAGGGCGGCACCAGGGCCAGGATCCGCGCCACCAGGTCCACCAGGGTGCTGGGCGGGTAACTGCGGTACCTGCCGGTCTTCCAGAGCTCGTAGAGCCCCGTGCCGCGGATCACCAGCGTGGGGTACAGCTTCAGCCCGTCCGGCCGGAACGCCGGGTTCTCAAAAAACTCCTGGGAAAAGAACAAAAAACCAGGAATTGGTGTGGGAGCGTCAGGGGTGGGATGGATGCCGGCGCCGTGGATCGCCAGCGTGGGGTGCAGCTTCAGCCCGTCCGGCCGGAACGCCGGGCTCTCAAAAAACTCCTGGAAAACAACAACAAAAAAATGGGAATTGGTGTGGGAGCGTCAGGGGTGGGATGGATGCCGGCGCCGCGGATCGCCAGGGTGGGGTACAGCTTCAGCCCGTCCGGCCGGAACGCCGGGTTCTCAAAAAACTCCTGGGAAAAGAACAACAAAAAAATGGGAATTGGTGTGGGAGCGTCAGGGGGTGGGGATGGATCCCAACGCCGCGGATCACCAGCGTGGGGTGCAGCTTCAGCCCGTCCGGCCGGAACGCCGGGTTCTCAAAAAACTCCTGGGAAAAGAACAACAAAAAACCGGGAATTGGTGTGGGAGCGTCACGGGTGGGATGGATCCCGGCGCCGCGGATCACCAGCGTGGGGTGCAGCTTCAGCCCCTCCGGCCGGAACGCCGGGTTCTCAAAAAACTCCTGGGAAAAGAACAACAAAAAACCGGGAATTGGTGTGGGAGCGTCACGGGTGGGATGGATCCCGGCGCCGCGGATCACCAGCGTGGGGTGCAGCTTCAGCCCGTCCGGCCGGAACGCCGGATTCTCAAAAAACTCCTGGGAAAAGAACAAAAAACCAGGAATTGGTGTGGGAGCGTCAGGGGGTGGGATGGATGCCGGCGCCGCGGATCACCAGCGTGGGGGACAGCTTCAGACCGTCCGGCCGGAACGCCGGGTTCTCAAAAAACTCCTGGGAAAAGAACAACAAAAAAACGGGAATTGGTGTGGGAGCGTCAGGGGTGGGATGGATCCCTACGCCGCGGATCGCCAGCGTGGGGGACAGCTTCAGCCCGTCCGGCCGGAACGCCGGGCTCTCAAAAAACTCCTGGGAAAAGAACAACAAAAAAATGGGAATTGGTGTGGGAGCGTCAGGGGTGGGATGGATGCCGGCGCCGCGGATCACCAGCGTGGGGTACAGCTTCAGCCCGTCCGGCCGGAACGCCGGGCTCTCAAAAAACTCCTGGGAAACAACAACAAAAAAATGGGAATTGGTGTGGGAGTGTCAGGGGGTGGGGTGGATCCCGGCGCCGTGGATCGCCAGCGTGGGGTGCAGCTTCAGCCCGTCCGGCCGGAACGCCGGGTTCTCAAAAAACTCCTGGGAAACAACAACAAAAAAACAGGAATTGGTGTGGGAGCGTCAGGGGTGGGATGGATGCCGGCGCCGCGGATCGCCAGGGTGGGGTGCAGCTTCAGCCCGTCCGGCCGGAACGCCGGGCTCTCAAAAAACTCCTGGAAAACAACAACAAAAAAATGGGAATTGGTGTGGGAGCGTCAGGGGGTGGGATGGATCCCAACGCCGCGGATCACCAGCGTGGGGTACAGCTTCAGCCCGTCCGGCCGGAACGCCGGGCTCTCAAAAAACTCCTGGAAAACAACAACAAAAAACCGGGAATTGGTGTGGGAGCGTCAGGGGTGGGATGGATGCCGGCGCCGCGGATCGCCAGCGTGGGGTGCAGCTTCAGCCCGTCCGGCCGGAACGCCGGGCTCTCAAAAAACTCCTGGGAAAAGAACAAAAAACCAGGAATTGGTGTGGGAGTGTCAGGGGGTGGGATGGTTGGGATGGATGGAGAGATCTCTTGTAAGAGCTGAAATGAGGGATGTGAAATTCCAGGGGCTCTCCAAAATGCAGTTTATTGTACCCAAAATGCAGTTTATTTTATCCAAAATGCAGTTTATTGTATCCAAAATGCAGTTTATTCTATCTGAGAGGTTACAGCAGTGACCCACATCCCTAACTTATGCTCTTACTGATGGTGCCCCACGTTGGGCGCCATTGTGAGAGCTGAAATGAGGGATGTGGGACTCCAGGGGCTCTCCAAAATTCAGTTTATTGCATCCAAAATTCAGTTTATTGTATCCAAAATGCAGTTTATTGTATCTGAGAGGATACAGCAGTCCAGGGTCATGGGTGACAGAGCTGTTGCCCAGAGCTCCAGCTGCAGCCAGGCCTGGAGACCCACATCCCCAACTTATGCTCTTACTGATGGAGCCCCACGTTGGGCGCCACTGTGAGAGCCAAAATGAGGGATGTGGGACTCCAGGGGCTCTCCAAAATGCAGTTTATTGTATCCAAGAGGTCACAGCAGTCCAGGGTGGTGGGTGACAGAGCTGTGCCCACAGCTGTGCTCCAGCTGCAGGCAGCCCTGGAAACCCACATCCCTAACTTATGCTCTTACTGATGGTGCCCCACGTTGGGCGCCATTTTGAGAGCCGAAATGAGGGATGTGGGACTCCAGGCAGCTCTCCAAAATGCAGTTTATTGTATCCAAAATGCAGTTTATTGTATCTAAGGCATTGCAGCAGTCCAGAGTTATGGGCACAGCTGTCAGCTCCAGCTGCAGCCAGGCCTGGAGACCCAGATCCCAAACTTATGCTCTTACTGATGGTGCCCCACGTTGGGCGCCACTGTGAGAGCCGAAATGAGGGATGTGGGACTCCAGGGGCTCTCCAAAATGCAGTTTATTTTATCCAAAATGCAGTTTATTGTATCCAAAATTCAGTTTATTGTATCTGAGAGGTTACAGCACTCCAGGGTGGTGGGTGACAGAGCTGTGCCCATAGCTGTCAGCTCCAGCTGCAGCCAGGCCTGGAGACCCACATCCCCAACTTATGCTCTTACTGATGGTGCCCCACGTTGGGCGCCACTGTGAGAGCTGAAATGAGGGATGTGGGACTCCAGGGTCTCTCCAAAATGCCGTTTATTGTATCCAAAATGCAGTTTATTGCATCCAAAATGCAGTTTATTGTACCTAAAATTCAGTTTATTGTATCTAAGGCGTTACAGCAGTCCAGGGTGGTGGGGGACAGAGCTGTGCCCACAGCTCCAGCTGCAGGCAGGCCTGGAGACCCTTTGGTTTTGGTCACAGTGCATTATAGACTTTTCCTTTGGTCACAGTGCATTACAGACTTTTCTTTTGGTCACAGTGCATTACAGACTTTTCTTTTGGTTACAGTGCATTATAGACTTCTCTTTGCTGAGCATCTTAATACAGTAGAGCCAATCTATACCTGAACTATTATCTACAGCCTATCAAAATTACTGTAATTACCATATTCATGTCACTATTCTCCAGTCACTACAAGTCAGTGCATCACAGTTTAAGCTAGAAGTTGTTTTTCAGTTTTCCTGCAGTGGAAAATTCTGAGAACTTTTTTCTACTTGCAACATTTGCTGCCTTGTTTGTTTGCCTGTGCTCTCTTTCTGCTTGATAAAAACATCTTCTTGTTTGAGGTGGGTTTATCCTTTGCTCTAAGCCATAAAAACCCTTCTAACCAACACACCCTTTGTCTCCTTGGTTATCCAGTGAGACTCAGCAATTCTTTTCTTCTATATCAAAACTTGCCTCCATCTCTATTCCTTCATCAGACTCCACATTTAAAAATCTTTCTGCTAAGCACACAGATCTGTGAGACTTTCTGGTCAAATTTTCATCCTTCCCAACAATCTCTGAAGGAGGTGGGGGAATTTGGGGCTTGTGGCAAGGGGCCAAGTGCGGGGACCGGCTGGGAGCTGCCAGACAGATCAGAGCAGTAAAGAGAAATAATAATAATATTTTTATTAAATAATAATGGGAAAAAGAGAGAGAGAGAAATAAAGAGAGTGGGAAAAAGAGAGAGAGAGGAATAAAGAGAGTGGGGAAAAGAAAGAGAGAGAAAAATAAAGAGAGTGGGAAAAAGAGAGAGAGAGGAATAAAGAGATTGGGAAAAAGAGAGAGAGAGGAATAAAGAGAGCGGGAAAAAGAGATAGAGAGGAATAAAGAGAGTGGGAAAAAGAGAGAGAGAGGAATAAAGAGAGTGGGAAAAAGAGAGAGAGAGAAATAAAGAGATTGGGAAAAAGAGAGAGAGAGGAATAAAGAGAGCGGGAAAAAGAGATAGAGAGGAATAAAGAGAGTGGGAAAAAGAGAGAGAGAGGAATAAAGAGAGTGGGGAAAAGAAAGAGAGAGAAAAATAAAGAGAGTGGGAAAAAGAGAGAGAGAGGAATAAAGAGAGTGGGAAAAAGAGAGAGAGAGAAATAAAGAGAGCGGGAAAAAGAGATAGAGAGAAATAGAGTGAGAAAGAGAGAAATAAAGAGAGTGGGAATGAGAGAGAAAAATAAAGAGAGTGGGAAAGAGAGAGAAATAGAGAAGTAAAGAGAGAGAGAAATAAAGAGAGTGAGAAAGAGAAAGAGAGAAGCAAAGAGAGTGGGAAAGAGAGAGAAGTAAAGAGAAGGGGAAAGAGAGTGGGAAAGAGAGAGAGAAATACAGAGTGGGAAAGAGGATGAGAGGATGAGAGGATGAGAGGATGAGAGGATAAGAGAACGAGGTTCCCGTTACAATACCATAAATCTTTCGTGTTGAATATTCTAATTCTCACCAACCAACCTAGTACAAGACACAAATCCTACAGCATTCACATACAGCCCATAAGAACCATTCCGTTCCCACACAGTGTTACATTTTAAACCCTAAAGGTAAAGAGGATGAGAGGATGAGAGGATAAGAGGGTAAGAAAGCAAAGTTTCCCGTTACAATCCCATAAATCTTCTTCTGTGTTCAATATTCTAATTCTCACTGACCAATCAAAGACACAAATCCTACAGCATTCACATCCAGCCCATCAGAACCATTCCATTCCCACACTGTGTTACATTTTAAACCCTAAAGGTAAAGAGGATGAGAGGATGAGAGGATAAGAGGGTAAGAAAGCAAAGTTTCCCGTTACAATCCCATAAATCATCTTCTGTGTTGAATATTCTGATTCTCACTGACCAATCTAAGGCACAAATCCTACAGCATTCACATACAGCCTGTAAGAATCATTAAATTACCACACTGTGTTACATTTTAAACCCTAAAGGTGAAGAGGATGAGAGGATAAGAGGGTAAGAGAGCAAAGTTTCCCTTACAATATCATAAATAATCTCCTGTGCTGATTATTCTAATTCTCACTAACCAATCTAAGGCACAAATCCTACAGCATTCACATACAGCCTGTAAGAATCATTAAATTCCCACACTGTGTTACACTTTAAACCCTAAAGGTAAAGAGGATGAGAGGGTAAGAGGACAAGAAAGCAAAGCTTCCCGTTACAATATCATAAATCTTCTTCTGTGTTGAATATTCTGATTCTCACTGACCAATCAAAGACACAAATCCTACAGCATTCACATACAGCCTGTAAGAATCATTAAATTACCACACTGTGTTACATTTTAAACCCTAAAGGTAAAGAGGAATAGAGGATGAGGGGGTAAGATATCATAACAATCCCATAAATCCTCTTCTGTGTTCAATATTCTGATTCTCACTGACCAATCAAAGACACAAATCCTACAGCATTCCCATACAGCTCACAAGAACCATTCCATTCCCACACTGTGTTACATTTTAAACCCTAAAGGTAAAGAGGATGAGAGATGACGGGGTAAGATATCAGGGTTCCCCTTACAATCCCATAAATCTTCTTCTGTGTTGAATATTCTAATTAGAATATTCAACAATCTAAGACACAAATCCTACAGCATTCACATACAGCCTGTAAGAATCATTAAATTCCCACACTGTGTTACATTTTAAACCCTAAAGGTGAAGAGGATGAGAGGATGAGAGGGTAAGATATCAGGGTTCCCCTTACTATCCCATAAATCTTCTGTGCTCAATATTCTAATTCTCACGGACCAATCAAAGACACAAATCCTACAGCATTCACATAGAGCCTGTAAGAATCATTAAATTACCACACTGTGTTACATTTTAAACCCTAAAGAGGATGAGAGGATGAGAGGGTAAGATACCAAGGTTCCCCTTACAATCCCATAAATCTTCTTCTGTGTTGAATATTCTAATTAGAATATTCAACAATCTAAGACACAAATCCTACAGCATTCACATACAGCCTGTAAGAATCCTTAAATTCCCAAGCTGTGTTACATTTTAAACCCTAAAGGTGAAGAGGATGAGAGGATGAGAGATTAAGAGGGTAAGAGCGTGAGGTTCCCATTAAAAAACAAAAATCTTCTTCTGTGTTGAACATCCTGATCTTCGCGAAGCCGAGACACAAATCCTGCAGCATTGTCACACAGCGCAGCCGCGATATTTTGTGAAAAATCCTTTCTTCAGGATTTTTCCTCCTGAGAAGCTGCGAGGCCTCAGGAACAAAATGCAAACATTGATGATGTAATTATAATGATATAATTATAATGATATAATTATAATGATTTAATTATAATGATATAATTGTTATCTGCTGCTGTGGAATGCACCAGGTGCATCCGGGATTGGTCTCATGTGCTCGTTTCTAATTAATGGCCAATCACAGCCAGCTGGGTCAGACTCGCTGAGAATCACAAGATTTGGTTATAATTCCATTTTTTCCCTTGCCAGCCTGCTGATGAAATCCTTTCTTCTATTCCTTTAGTATAGTTTCAATAGAATGTATTAATAATATAAAATATGAAATAAAATATTATATAAAATAAAAAGTTTGCCTTCATTTCAATCTAGTTTCCATATGCTCAAAATTTTCTGCCAGGCAATCGTATTTATAATATGATATAAATATAATTATATCAGAATAATAGAACCATATCATAATAATGTAATCATAATAATAATATAATTATATTAATAATATATATCTTTATACATATATTATATTCATAATGTAGTAATTATATATTAATGCCTAAAATAGTTACGACATTTAAATATATTTATATCATAAATTTATATAATTATATTATTATATACTAATGTTATATTATGAATATATAGTAGTATATTTTGTTATAATTCCATTTTTCCCTTGCCAGCCTGCTGATGAAATCCTTTCTTCTATTCCTTTAGAATAGTTTTAATATAATATATTAATAATATAAAATATTATATCAAATATTATATCAAATATTGTGTAAAATATAAAGTTTGCCTTCATTTCAATCTAGTTTCCATATGTTCAAAATTTTCTGCCAGGCAATCGTATTTATAATATGATATAAATATAATTATATCAGAATAATATATCAGTATAATAGAACCATATCATAATAATGTAATCATAATAATTATATTAATAATATATATCTTTATACATATATTATATTCATAATGTAGTGAATATATATTAATGTATAAAATAGTTATGACATATAAATATATTTATATCATAAATTTATATAGTTATATTAATTATATACTAATGTTATATTATGATTATATAGTAGTACATTTTGTTATAATTCCATTTTTTCCGTGCCGGCCTGCTGATGAAATCCTTTCTTCTATTCCTTTAGTATAGTTTTAATAGAATATATTATTAATATAAAATATTATAAAAATATTATAGCAAATATTATAGCAAAATTTATATCAAATATTATATCAAATGTTGTGTAAAATATAAAGTTTGCCTTCATTTCAATCTAGTTTCCATATGCTCAAAATTTTCTGCCAGGCAATCGTATTTATAATATGATATAAATATAATTATATCAGAAAAATATATCAGAATAATAGAACCATATCATAATAATGTAATCATAATAATAATAAAATTATATTATTTATATATATCTTTATACATATATTAGTTATATTCATAATATAGTGATTATATATTAATGTATAAAATAGTTATGACATATAAATATATTCATATCATAAATTTATATAATTATATTAATTATATACTAATGTTATATTATGATTATTTAGCAGTATATTTTGTTATAATTCCATTTTTTCCTTGCCAGCCTGCTGATGAAATCCTTTCTTCTATTCTTTTATTCAAATTCAGCACCAACCAAAATTCCAGGATTCCACCTGGAGGTTTTAATCCAAATTCCGAAGTTCAGCACCAAATTCAGCACCAAAAATTCCAAGATTTCTCCAAAAGGAGAAAACCAAGGCGATTTCACAGGATTCAACATTTTCCCATTCCTGAGCTCGTGCAAAAACCTTTTAAATCAAAAAACCCCTGAGGAACCCACAGGAATTTTTGATCCCCATCCCCAAATTCCGCACCAACCAAAATTCCAGGATTCCACCTGGGAGTTTTATTCGGATTTTGCTGACCACACTAGGCACACAATAAACGAGAAACCAGCTTCAAAAATAAATAAATAAAACCCAAAATTTCAATATTTTGCCATTCCTGAGCTCATGCAAAAACCTTTTAAATCAGAAAACTCCTGAGGAACCCACAGGAAATTTTGAGGATTTGGGGTCCTCAGGGCCACATCCCCAAACTCAGCACCAACCAAAATTCCAGGATTCCACCTGGAGTTTTAATCCAAATTCCAAAATTCAGCACCAAATTCAGCACCAGCCAAAATTCAAAGATTCCACCTGGGAGTTTTATTCGGATTTTCCTGACCACACTCGGCACGCAATGAACGAGAAACCAGCTTCAAAATCTAAAATAAATAAAACCCAAAATTTCAACATTTTCCCAATCCTGAGCTCGTGCAAAAACCTTTTAAATCAGAAAACCCCTGAGGAACCCACAGGAAACCTTGAGGATTTGGGGTCCTCAGGGCCCCATCCCCAAACTCAGCACCAACCAAAATTCCAAGATTCCACCTGGGAGTTTTAATTGTATTTTCCTGAGCACCCTGGGCACGCAATGAATGAGAAACCAGCCTCAAAAATAAATAAATAAAACCCCTAAAAAACCCCAAAAAAACCCCAAAAGCTGCAGCTCCCCAAAAGGAGAAAACCAAGGCGATTTCACAGGATTCAACATTTTCACATCCCTGAGCTCTTCCACAAACCTTTTAAATCAGAAAACCCCTGAGGAACCCACGGGAACGGTTTGAGGATTTGGGGTCCTCAGGGCCCCATCCCCAAATTCCAGGACTCCACCTGGGAGTTTTATTCGGATTTTCCTGAGCACACAATGAACGAGAAACCAGCTTCAAAATAAATAAATAAAACCCAAAATTTCAACATTTTCCCATTCTTGAGCTCGTGCAAAAACCTTTTAAATCAGAAAACTCCTGAGGAACCCACATGAAATTTTGAGGATTTGGGGTCGTCAGGGCCCCATCCCCAAATTCCAGGATTCCACCTGGGAGTTTTATTCGGATTTTCCTGAGCACGCAATGAACGAGAAACCAGCCTCAAAATAAATAAATAAACCCCAAAATTTCAATATTTTCCCATTCCCGAGCTCGTGCAAAAACCTTTTAAATCAGAAAACCCCTGAGGAACCCTCAGGAATTTGGGATCCCCATCCCCAAACTCAGCACCAACCAAAATTCCAGGATCCCACCTGGGAGTTTTATTCGGATTTTCCTGACCACGCTGAGCACGCAATGAACGAGAAACCAGCTTCAAAAATAAATAAATAAAACCCAAAATTTCAATATTTTCCCAATCCTGCGCTTGTGCAAAAACCTTTTAAATCAGAAAACCCCTGAGGAACCCACGGGAATTTGGGATCCCCATCCCCAAACTCAGCACCAACCAAAATTGCAAAATTTTTCCAAAGGAAGAAAACCAAGGCGATTTAACAGGATTCAACATTTTCACATCCCTGAGCTCTTCCAAAAACCTTTTAAATCAGAAAACCCCTGAGGAACCCACGGGAAAGCTTTGAGGATTTGGGGTCCTCAGGGCCCCATCCCCAAATTCCAGGATTCCACCTGGAGTTTTATTCGGATTTTCCTGACCACGCAATGAACGAGAAACCAGCTTCAAAAATAAATAAATAAAACCCAAAATTTCAACATTTTCCCATTCCTGAGCTCTTCCAAAAACCTTTTAAATCAGAAAACTCCTGAGGAACCCACGGGAAATTTTGAGGATTTGGGATCCCCATCCCCAAACTCAACACCAACCAAAATTCCAGGATTCCACCTGGGAGTTTTATTCGGATTTTCCAGAGCAAGCAATGAATGAGAAACCAGCTTCAAAAATAAATAAATAAAACCCAAAATTTCAACATTTTCCCATTCCTGAGCTCGTGCAAAAACCTTTTAAATCAGAAAACCCCTGAGGAACCCTCAGGAATCCTTGAGGATTTGGGGTCCTCAGGGCCCCATCCCCAAACTCAGCACCAACCAAAATTCCAAGATTCCACCTGGGAGTTTTATTCGGATTTTCCTGACCACGCTGGGCAATTAATGACAAACCAGCTTCAAGAAACCTTAAAAAAAAACCCAAATAAACCCAAAAAAACCCCCAAAATAAAACCCCAAAAGCTGCAGCTCCCCAAAAGGAGAAAACCAAGGCGATTTCACAGGATTCAACATTTTCCCAGCCTGAGCTCAGAAAACCCCTGAGGAACCCACAGGAATTTGGGATCCCCATCCCCAAACTCAGCACCAACCAAAATTCCAGGATTCCACCTGGGAGATTTAATCCAAATTCTGAAATTCAGCACCAAATTCAGCACCAACCAAAATTCCAGGATTCCACCTGGGAGATTTAATCCAAATTCTGAAATTCAGCACCAAATTCAGCACCAACCAAAATTCCAGGATTCCACCTGGGAGTTTTATTCGGATTTTCCTGACCACGCTGGGCACGCAATGAATGAGAAACCAGCTTCAAAAATAAATGAATAAAACCCAAAATTTCAACGTTTTCCCATTCCTGAGCTCGTGCAAAAACCTTTTAAAACAGAAAACCCCTGAGGAACCCTCAGGAATCTTTGAGGATTTGGGGTCCTCAGGGCCCCATCCCCAAATTCCAGGATTCCACCTGGAGTTTTAATCGGATTTTCCTGACCACGCAATGAACGAGAAACCAGCTTCAAAATAAATAAATAAAACCCAAAATTTCAATATTTTCCGATTCCTGAGCTCGTGCAAAAACCTTTTCAATCAGAAAACCCCTGAGGAACCCACAGGAATTTGGGACCCCCATCCCCAAACTCAGCACCAACCAAAATTCCAGGATTCCACCTGGGGTTTTAATCCAAATTCCGAAATTCAGCACCAAATTCAGCACCAGCCAAAATTCCAAGATTCCACCTGGGAGTTTTAATCGGATTTTCCTGACCACGCTGGGCAGCAATGAACGAGAAACCAGCTTCATAAACTAAAATAAAACCCAAATAAACCCAAAAAAACCCCAAAACAAACCCCCAAAAGCTGCAGCTCCCCAAGGCGATTTCACAGGATTCAACATTTTCCCAATCCTGAGCTCGTGCAAAAACCTTTTAAATCAGAAAACCCCTGAGGAACCCTCAGGAATTTGGGATCCCCATCCCCAAACTCAGCACCAACCAAAATAGCAAAATTTTTCCAAAAGGAGAAAACCAAGGCAATTTCACAGGATTCAACATTTTTACATCCCTGAGCTCTTCCACAAACCTTTTAAATCAGAAAACCCCTGAGGAACCCACAGGAAACCTTGAGGGTTTGGGGTCCTCAGGGCCCCATCCCCAAACTCAGCACCAACCAAAATGCCAGGATCCCACCTGGGAGTTTTAATTGTATTTTCCTGAGCACCCTGGGCACGCAATGAACGAGAAACCAGCTTCAAAAATAAATAAATAAAACCCCTAAAAAACCCCAAAAAAACCCCAAAAGCTGCAGCTCCCCAAAAGGAGAAAACCAAGGCGATTTCACAGGATTCAACATTTTCACATCCCTGAGCTCTTCCACAAACCTTTTAAATCAGAAAACCCCTGAGGAACCCACAGGAATTTGGGATCCCCATCCCGAAACTCAGCACCAACCAAAATTCCAGGATTCCACCTGGAGTTTTATTCGGATTTTCCTGACCACGCTGGGCACGCAATGAACGAGAAACCAGCTTCAAAAATAAATAAATAAAACCCAAAATTTCAATATTTTCCCAATCCTGAGCTTGTGCAAAAACCTTTTAAATCAGAAAACCCCTGAGGAACCCTCAGGAATTTGGGATCCCCATCCCCAAACTCAGCACCAACCAAAATTCCAGGATTCCACCTGGAGTTTTAATCCAAATTCCAAAATTCAGCACCAAATTCAGCAACAGCCAAAATTCCAAGATTCCACCTGGGAGTTTTAATCGGATTTTCCTGACCACGCTGGGCGCGCAATGAATGAGAAACCAGCTTAAAAAAAATAAATAAAACCCAAAATTTCAACATTTTCCCATTCCTGAGCTCGTGCAAGAACCTTTCAAATCAGAAAACCCCTGAGGAACCCTCAGGAAACTTTGAGGATTTGGGATTCCCATCCCCAAATTCAGCACCAACAAAAATAGCAAAATTTTTCCAAAGGGAGAAAACCAAGGTGATTTCACCGGATTCAACATTTTCCCAATCCTGAGCTCTTCCAAAAACCTTTTAAATCAGAAAACCCCTGAGGAACCCTCAGGAATTTGGGATCCCCATCCCCAAACTCAGCACCAACCAAAATTCCAGGATTCCACCTGGGAGTTTTAATTTGATTTTCCTGACCACGCTGGGCACGCAATGAATGAGAAACAAGCTTCAAAAATAAATAAATAAACCCCAAAATTTCAATATTTTCCCAATCCTGAGCTCTTCCTAAAACCTTTTAAATCTGAAAACCCCTGAGGAACCCTCAGGAATTTGGGATCCCCATCCCCAAATTCAGCACCAACCAAAATTCCAGGATTCCACCTGGGGTTTTAATCGGATTTTCCTGACGACGCTGGGCGCGCAATGAACGAGAAACCAGCTTCAAAAAAATAAATAAACCCCAAAATTTCAATATTTTTCCATTCCTGAGCTCGTGCAAAAACCTTTTAAATCAAAAAACCCCTGAGGAACCCACGGGAAAGCTTTGAGGATTTGGGGTCCTCAGGGCCCCATCCCCAAACTCAACATCAACCAAAATTCCAGGATTCCACCTGGGAGTTTTATTCAGATTTTCCTGAGCACGCTGGGCATGCAATGAACGAGAAACCAGCTTCAAAATTAAATAAAACCCAAAATTTCAATATTTTCCCATTCCTGAGCTCGAGCAAAAACCTTTCAAATCAGAAAACCCCTGAGGAACCCACGGGAAACTTTGAGGATTTGGGATCCCCATCCCCAAACTCAGCACCAACCAAAATTCCAGGATTCCACCTGAGAGTTTTATTCGGATTTTCCTGACCACGCTGGGCAATTAATGACAAACCAGCTTCAAGAAACCTTAAAAAAAAACCCAAATAAACCCAAAAAAAACCCCAAAATAAAACCCCAAAAGCTGCAGCTCCCCAAAAGGAGAAAACCAAGGCGATTTCACAGGATTCAACATTTTCCCAACCTGAGCTCAGAAAACCCCTGAGGAACCCACAGGAATTTGGGATCCCCATCCCCAAACTCAGCACCAACCAAAATTCCAGGATTCCACCTGGAGTTTTATTCGGATTTTCCTGACCACGCTGGGCACGCAATGAATGAGAAACCAGCTTCAAAAATAAATAAATAAAACCCCAAAACCCCCCAAAATTAACCCCCAAAAAGCTGCAGCTCCCCAAAGGGAGAAAACCAAAGCGATTTCACAGGATTCAACATTTTCACATCCCTGAGCTCTTCCAAAAACCTTTTAAATCAGAAAACCCCTGAGGAACCCTCAGGAAACTTTGAGGATTTGGGGTCCTCAGGGCCCCATCCCCAAACTCAGCACCAACCAAAATTCCAAGATTCCACCTGGGAGTTTTATTCGGATTTTCCTGACCACGCTGGGCAATTAATGACAAACCAGCTTCAAAAAACCTATAAAAAAACCTAAAAAAAATAAGAAAAAACCCCAAACCAATAAAAAAAACCCCAAAACCCTCCAGCTCCCCACGAGAAGAGACCCACGGCGATTTTCCGGGATTCCACCCGAGCATTTCGCAGCCTCCCCTTCCCTCCCCTCGCTCCGCAGGTGCTCGGCTGCTGCCGCCGCCGCCGCAGGGGACGGGGGACACACACACGCACAAAAAAAAAGGGACAAAAGCAGCAATTTGTGACAAAGGGACAAAAGCTGCAATTTGTGACAGCGATTCAGCGGAACCCCGCGCTTCAGGGGTCACCGAATTCCCATTTCCGAGCGGCCCCGGGGGCCCGAACGCCGCTCCCCGAACGGGCTCCCGCTCCCGCCTGCGCGGCGCTGATTAAACCGCGCCGTGCGATAAGAGCGCCCTTATCAGCGCCCGGCCCTTATCGCCCTCCATCAGCCGGCTCGGTGATTCTGGCGCTCGCTCGGCGCCGTAATTACGGCCATTAACGGAGGCGGCCTCATTTGCATCTCATTTGCATGGCCGCCGTCGATGCGGGGCTAATTAAGGGCGGCCCTGGTGGGATCCGCGTTGAGAGCGCGCACAATGGGCCCGGCCGGGCCGCCAATGGTGTCAATTTGAAATGGTTTAAATTTTAAATAGTTTAAATTTTAAATGGTTTAAATTTTTAATCGGTTTAATCAAAGCAGTTTAAATCGTTTTAATAAAAGCAGTTTAAATCGTTTAAATAAAAGCAGTTTAAATAAAAGCATTTTAAACCGTTTAAATAAAAGCATTTTAAATAAAAGCATTTCAAACCGTTTTAATAAAAGCATTTTAAACCGTTTAAATAAAAGCATTTTAAATTGTTTAAATAAAAGCATTTTAAACCGTTTAAATGAAAGCAGTTTAAATCGTTCTAATAAAAGCAGTTTAAATCGTTTAAATAAAAGCAATTTAAATCATTCAAATAAAAGCAGTTTAAACCGTTTTAATAAAAGCAGTTTAAATAAAAGCATTTTAAACCGTTTAAATAAAAGCAGTTTAAATCGTTCAAATAAAAGCAGTTTAAACCGTTTAAATCAAAGCAGTTTAAACCGTTTTAATAAAAGCATTTTAAATAAAAGCATTTTAAACCGTTTAAATCAAAGCATTTTAAACCGTTTTAATAAAAGCAGTTTAAATAGTTTTAATAAAAGCAGTTTAAATAGTTTAAATAAAAGCAGTTTAAATCGTTTTAATAAAAGCATTTTAAACCGTTTAAATAAAAGCATTTTAAATAAAAGCAGTTTAAACCGTTTTAATAAAAGCATTTTAAATAAAAGCAGTTTAAACCGTTTTAATAAAAGCAGTTTACATCGTTTTAATGAAAGCAGTTTAAATAGTTTAAATAAAAGCAGTTTAAATCGTTTTAATGAAAGCATTTTAAACCGTTTAAATAAAAGCGTTTTGAATCGTTTAAATAAAAGCATTTTAAATAAAACCAGTTTAAATCGTTTAAGTAAAAGCCTTTTAAACTGTTTTAATAAAAACATTTTAATACCGTTTAAATCAAAGCATTTTAAATCGTTTAAATCAAAACATTTTAAACCGTTTAAATAAAAGCGTTTTAAACCGTTTCAATAAAAATATTTTAAATCGTTTAAATAAAAAGCGTTTTAAATCCACGCGGATTTTTGGGGTCGTGGATCCAGAATTTAAATCCACACGGATTTTTGGGGTCTCATGGATCCAGAATTTAAATCCACGTGGATTTTTGGGGACGTGGATCCAGGATTTAAATCCACACGGATTTTTGGGGACGTGGATCCAGAATTTAAATCCAGAATTTGGGGGCTCATGGATTCAGGATTTAAATCCACGTGGATTTTTGGGGACGTGGATCCAGAATTTAAATCCACACGGATTTTTGGGGACATGGATCCAGGATTTAAATCCACATGGATTTTTGGGGTCGTGGATCCTGAATTTAAATCCACGTGGATTTTTGGGGACGTGGATCCAGAATTTAAATCCACACGGATTTTTGGGGACGTGGATCCAGAATTTAAATCCACACGGATTTTTGTGGACGTGGATCCAGGATTTAAATCCACGTGGATTTGGGGTCTCATGGATCCAGAATTTAAATCCACACGGATTTTTGGAGGGATGTGGATCCAGAACTTAAATCCACACGGATTTTTGGGGACGTGGATCCAGAATTTAAATCCACACGGATTTGGGGACTCATGGATCCAGATTTTAAATCCACACGGATTTTTGGGGGCTCATGGATCCAGGATTTAAATCCACGCGGATTTTTGAGGACGTGGATCCAGAATTTAAATCCACACGGATTTTTGGGGACGTGGATCCAGGATTTAAATCCACGTGGATTTTTGGGGGGACGTGGATCCAGAATTTAAATCCACACGGATTTTTGGGGACGTGGATCCAGAATTTAAATCCACGTGGATTTTTGGGGGTGTGGATCCAGGATTTAAATCCACATGGATTTTTGGGGAGACGTGGATTCATGATTTAAATCCACGTGGATTTGGAGGCTCATGGATCCAGGATTTAAATCCACGTGGATTTTTGGGGACGTGGATCCAGAATTTAAATCCATGTGGATTTTTGGGGGGACGTGGATCCAGGATTTAAATCCACACGGATTTTTGGGGACGTGGATCCAGGATTTAAATCCACACGGATTTGGAGGGATGTGGATCCAGAATTTAAATCCACGTGGATTTTTGGGGACGTGGATCCAGAATTTAAATCCACACGGATTTTTGGTGATGTGGATCCAAGATTTAAATCCACGTGGATTTTTGGGACGCGGATCCAGAATTTAAATCCACACGGATTTTTGGGGACGTGGATCCAGGATTTAAATCCACACGGATTTTTCGGGACGTGGATCCAGGATTTAAATCCACGTGGATTTTTGGGGTCTCATGGATCCAGAATTTAAATCCACACGGATTTTTGGGGACGTGGATCCAGAATTTAAATCCACACGGATTTTTGGGGACGTGGATCCAGAATTTAAATCCACGTGGATTTTTGGGGACGCGGATCCAGAATTTAAATCCACACGGATTTTTGGGGACGTGGATCCAGGATTTAAATCCACGTGGATTTTTGGGGACGTGGATCCAGAATTTAAATCCACACGGATTTTTGGGGTCTCATGGATCCAGAATTTAAATCCACACGGATTTTGGGGACGTGGATCCAGAATTTAAATCCACACGGATTTTGGGGGACGTGGATCCAGAATTTAAATCCACACGGATTTTTGGGGTCTCATGGATCCAGAATTTAAATCCACACGGATTTTGGGGGACGTGGATCCAGAATTTAAATCCACACGGATTTTTGGGGTCTCATGGATCCAGAATTTAAATCCACACGGATTTTGGGGTCTCATGGATCCCGAATTTAAATCCACATGGATTTTTGAGGACGTGGATCCAGGATTTAAATCCACGTGGATTTTTGGGGTCTCATGGATCCAGAATTTAAATCCACGTGGATTTTTGGGGTCGTGGATCCATGGTGGAACCCCCATCCCTGGAGGGATCCCAATCCGTGGATCCGTGGTGGCCTCGGCATCGCCGGGAACGTTTGGGCTCCAAGATCTCCAGGGGTTTTTCCAACCTGAGCAATCCCAAATCGCTCCCTCCCAACTCCCTCACTCACACCCAAACCTCCCACGGACGGAACTGAGGGGAGAAAAAACCCAAAAACTCAAAAATTTCCATTTCCCCTCAACTCATTCCTTGACCAAGGGAGGGAGGACAACATTCCAGGGAATTGCTGCAGCTCTCCTGGCCACTTCCCAAAACCCTTCCCCCGTCCCTGGCACCGCCGAGATTCCAAATTTCCCATCATGGAACCACCAAAACAGAGAAATGACAGAAAAAAGGGTCACCAACACCTGAAACACCTCGGATTGTTCCAGAATTTCCCCTATTTTGGGTAAAAAAAGCAGATTCCCTGTCATGTGAAGGACCTTGGAAGCTTCTCCACCTCATCCTAAACCAACACCTGAAACACCTCAGATTGTCCTGGAATTTCCCATATTTTGGGTAAGAAAAGCAGATTTCCTGTCATGTGAAGGATCCTGGAAACTTCTCCACGTCATCCTAAACCAACACCTGAAACACCTCAAAGTCTTTTGGAATTTCCCATATTTTGGGTAAGAAAAGGGAATTTCCACCCGTTCTCCACCTCATCCTAAACCAACACCTGAAACACCTCAGATTGTCCCGGAATTTCCCATATTTTGAAATATTTCGGGCAAGAAAAGCGCATTCCTTGTTACATGAAGGACCTTGGAAGCTGCTCCACCTCATCCTAAAACAACACCTGAAACACCTCAGGTTGCCCCAGAATTTCCCATATTTTGAAATATTTGGGGTAAGAAAAGGGAATTTCCATCTGTTCTCCATCTCCTCCTAAACCAACACCAGAAACACCTCAGATTGTTCCAGAATTTCCCATATTTTGGGTAAGAAAAGCAGATTTCCTGTCATGTGAAGGACCTTGGAAGCGCCTCCACCTCATCCTAAAACAACATCTGAAACACCTCAGAATGTTCTGGAATTTCCCATATTTTGGGTAAGAAAAGCAGATTCCCTGCAGTGTGAAGGACCTGGAGATAAAATAACCATGGAACCACCAAGCCAAGGAAAGAGTGACAGAAAACACCTGAAACACCTCAGAATGTCCCAGAATTTCCCATAATTTGGGAAAGAAAAGGGAATTTCCACCCGTTCTCCACCTCATCCTAAAACCAACACCTGAAACACCTCAGAATGTTCTGGAATTCCCCATATTTTGGGTAAGAAAAGCGGATTCCATGCAGTGTGAAGGACCTGGAGATGAAACAACCATGGAACCACCAAGCCAAGGAAAAAGGGACAGAAAACACCAAAAACACCCAAGAATGTTCCGGAATTTCCCATATTTTGGGTAAGAAAAGCAGATTTCCTGTCATGTGAAGGATCCTGGAAGCTTCTCCACCTCATCCTAAAACAACACCTGAAACACCTCAGATTCTTTTGGAATTTCCCATATTTTGAAATATTTTGGGTAAGAAAAGCAGATTCCCAGCTGTGTGAAGGACCTGGAGATAAAACAACCATGGAACCACCAAGCCAAGGAAAAAGGGACAGAAAACACCTGAAACACCTCAGAATGTCCCAGAATTTCCCCTATTTTGAAATATTTTGGGTAAGAAAAGCAGATTTCCTGTCATGTGAGGGACCTTGGAAGCTTCTCCACCTCATCCTGAAACAACACCTGAAACACCTCAGGTTGCCCCAGAATTTCCCATATTTTGAAATATTTTGGGTAAGAAAAGGGAATTTCCACCTGTTCTCCACCTCCTCCTAAAACAACACCTGAAACACCTCAGAATGTTCTGGAATTCCCCATATTTTGGGTAAGAAAAGCAGATTCCCTGTCATGTGAAGGACCTTGGAAGCTTCTCCACCTCATCCTAAAACAACACCTGAAACACCTCAGATTGTCCCGGAATTTCCCAGAATTTCCCATATTTTGGATAAAAAAAGCAGATTTCCTGTCATGTGAAGGACCTTGGAAGCTTCTCAACCTCATCCTGAAACAACACCTGAAACACCTCAGATTGTCCCGGAATTTCCCATATTTTGAAATATTTTGGGTAAGAAAAGGGAATTTCCACCCGTTCTCCATCTCATCCTAAACCAACACCTGAAACACCTCAGATTCTTTTGGAATTTCCCCTATTTTGGGTAAGAAAAGCAGATTTCCTGTCATGTGAAGGACCTTGGAAGCTTCTCCATCTCATCCTAAACCAACACCTGAAACACCTCGGATTGTCCCGGAATTTCCCATATTTTGGGTAAGAAAAGCAGATTTCCTGTCATGTGAAGGACCTTGGAAGCTTCTCCACCTCAACCTAAACCAACACCTGAAACTCCTCAGATTGTCCCGGAATTTCCTGTATTTTGGGTCAGAAAAGGGAATTTCCACCTGTTCTCCACCTCCTCCCAAACCAACACCTGAAACACCTCAGAATGTTCCGGAATTTCCCAGATTTTGGGTAAGAAAAGCAGATTTCCTACCATGTGAAGGACCTTGGAAACATCTCCACCTCATCCTAAACCAACACCTGAACCACCTCAGATTGTCCCAGAATTTCCCATATTTTGGGTAAGAAAAGGGAATTTCCACCCGTTCTCCATCTCCTCCTAAAACAACACCTGAAACACCTCAGATTATTTTGGCATTCCCCATATTTTGGGTAAAAAAAGCAGATTTCCTGTCATGTGAAGGATCTTGGGCTGACCTTGGGAGCCGCAGGTGCTCCGAGCGCGCCCCATCCATCCCGGGGAATCCCGGGGGAATCCCTCCCTCCATCCATCCCATCCATCCCGGGGAATCCCGGGGGAATCCCTCCCTCCATCCCAGGGAATCCCGGGGGAATCCTTCCCTCCATCCATCCCATCCATCCCATCCATCCCGGGGATCCCGGGGGAATCCCTCCCTCCATCCCTCCTTCCATCCATCTCCTCTCCTGTCTCTCCAAGGATTCCCTGGATCCTTCATGGATGTGCACACCAAAAAAAAAAAAAAAAGAATAAAAAAAGAGGAAAAGCCACGTTTTTAGACACAAAACTTCCTGCAAATCACAGATTTTGGGCAGGAATATTTCCTGAGATTCCAGGAGAAGTTTGAGGACTGAGCATTAAACATCCCCTCATGGATGTGTCCACAAAGAATAATAAATAAAAGGTTAAAAATCCACATTTCCAGCCTTAAAACCCCCTGCAAATCACAGATTTTCAGAGCCATTCAAGGCTCTGGAAAAGGCTCCAAGGATTCTCTGGATCCTTCATGGATGTGCCCACAAAAAAAAGAAAATTAAAAGGGAAAAAGCCACATTTTTAGACATAAAACTTCCTGCAAATCACAGATTTTCAGAGCCCATTGAGGGTCTGGAAGAAGCTCCAGGGATGCCCTGAAACCTCTCATGGATGTGCCCACCAGAAAATAATAAATAAAAGGGAAAAATCCACATTTTCAGCCATAAAACCACCTGCAAATCACAGCTTTGGGGCAGGAATATTTCCTGAGATTCCAGGAGAAGTTTGAGGACTGAGCATTAAACAACCCCTCATGGATGTGCACACCAAAAAATAAATATATATAAGGGAAAAATCCACATTTTCAGCCCTAAAACCACTTGGAAATCACAATTTTGGGCAGGAATATTTCCTGAGATTCCAGGAGAAGCTTCAGGACTGAGCATTAAACATCCCCTCATGGATGTGCCCACAAAATAATAATAAATAAAAGGTTAAAAATCCACATTTTCAGCCATAAAACCATTTGCAAATCACAGATTTTCAGAGCCATTCAAGGCTCTGGAAAAGGCTCCAAGGATTCCCTGGATCCTTCATGGATGTGCCCACAAAAAAAAGAAAATTAAAAGGGAAAAATCCACATTTTTAGACATAAAACCACCTGCAAATCACAGATTTTCAGAGCCCATTGAGGGTCTGGAAGAAGCTCCAAGGATTCCCTGAAACCTCTCATGGATGTGCCCACCAGAAAATAATAAATAAAAGGTTAAAAAGCCACATTTTCAGCCATTAAACCACCTGCAAATCACAATTTTGGGCAGGAATATTTCCTGAGATTCCCGGAGAAGCTTCAGGATTGAGCATTAAACATCCCCTCATGGATGTGCCAACAAAATAATAATAAATAAAGGGGAAAAAAACACATTTTCAGCCATAAAATCCCCTGCAAATCACAATTTTGGGCAGGAATATTTCCTGAGATTCCAGGAGAAGTTTGAGGATTGAGAATTAAACATCCCCTCATGGATGTGCACACCAAAAAATAAATATATATAAGGGAAAAAAACACATTTTCAGCCATAAATCCACCTGCAAATCACAATTTTGGGCAGGAATATTTCCTGAGATTCCAGGAGAAGCTTCAGGACTGAGCATTAAACATCCCCTCATGGATGTGCACACCAAAAAAAACAAAATTAAAAGGGGAAAAAATCCACATTTTCAGCCATAAAACCCCCTGCAAATCACAGATTTTCAGAGCCCCTCAGCAGCTCCCAGGATTCCCTGGATCCTTCATGGATGTGCACAAAAAAAAAAGGAAATTAAAAGGGAAAAAACCACATTTTCAGCCATAAATCCACCTGCAAATCACAGATTTTGGGCAGGAATATTTCCTGAGATTCCAGGAGAAGCTTCAGGACTGAGCATTAAACATCCCCTCATGGATGTGTCCACAAAATAATAACAAATAAAAGGTTAAAAAGCCACATTTTCAGCCATAAAACCACCCGCAAATCACAGATTTTCAGAGCCCCTCAGCAGCTCCAAGGATTCCCTGGATCCTTCATGGATGTGCCCACAAAAAAAAGAAAATTAAAAGGGAAAAAGCCACATTTTCAGCCATAAAAGCACCTGCAAATCACAGATTTTCAGAGCCATTCAAGGCTCTGGAAGAAGCTCCAAGGATTCCCTGGATCCTTCATGGATGTGCCCACAAAAAAAAAGAAAATTAAAAGGGAAAAATCCACATTTTCAGCCATAAAACCACCTGCAAATCACAGCTTTGGGGCAGGAATATTTCCTGAGATTCCAGGAGAAGCTTCAGGACTGAGCATTAAACATCCCCTCATGGATGTGCACACCAAAAAATAAATATATATAAGGGAAAAAAACCACATTTTCAGCCATAAAACCTCCTGCAAATCACAGATTTTCAGAGCCCATTGAGGGTCTGGAAAAGGCTCCAAGGATTCCCTGGATCCTTCCTGGATGTGCACACCAGAAAATAATAAATAAAAGGTTAAAAAGCCACATTTTCAGCCACAAAACCACCTGCAAATCACAGATTTTGGGCAGGAATATTTCCTGAGATTCCAGGAGAAGCTTCAGGACTGAGCATTAAACATCCCCACATGGATGTGCACACCAAAAAATAAATATATATAAGGGAAAAAAAACACATTTTCAGCCATCAAACCACTTGGAAATCACAATTTTGGGCAGGAATATTTCCTGAGATTCCAGGAGAAGTTTGAGGATTGAGCATTAAACATCCCCTCATGGATGTGCACACCAAAAAATAAATATATATAAGGGGAAAAAAAAAAACACATTTTCAGCCATAAAACCACTTGGAAATCACAATTTTGGGCAGGAATATTTCCTGAGATTCCAGGAGAAGCTTCAGGACTGAGCATTAAACATCCCCTCATGGACGTGCCCACAAAATAATAATAAATAGAAGGGAAAAATCCACATTTTCAGCCATAAAACCACCTGCAAATCACAGATTTTCAGAGCCCCTCAGCAGCTCCAAGGATTCCCTGGATCCTTCATGGATGTGCACACAAAAAAAAGAAAATTAAAAGGGGAAAATCCACATTTTCAGCGATAAAACCCCCTGCAAATCACAGATTTTCAGAGCCCCTCAGCAGCTCCAAGGATTCCCTGGATCCTTCATGGATGTGCACACCAAAAAAAAAAGAATAAAAAAGGGGAAAAAGCCACGTTTTTAGACATAAAACTTCCTGCAAATCACAGATTTTCAGAGCCCATTGAGGGTCTGGAAGAAGCTCCAAGGATTCCCTGAAACCTCTCATGGATGTGCACACAAAAAAATAATAAATAAAAGGGAAAAATCCACATTTTCAGCCATAAAACCACTTGGAAATCACAGCTTTGGAGCAGGAATATTTCCTGAGATTCCAGGAGAAGTTTGAGGATTGAGCATTAAACATCCCCTCATGGATGTGCCCACAAAATAATAATAAATAAAAGGTTAAAAAGCCACATTTTCAGCCATAAAACCACCTGCAAATCACAGATTTTGGGCAGGATTATTTCCTGAGATTCCAGGAGAAGTTTGAGGACTGAGCATTAAACATCCCCTCATGGATGTGCACACCAAAAATAAATATATATAAGGGAAAAAAACACATTTTCAGCCATCAAACCACTTGGAAATCACAATTTTGGGCAGAAATATTTCCTGAGATTCCAGGAGAAGCTTCAGGACTGAGCATTAAACATCCCCTCATGGATGTGCACACCAAAAAATAAATATATATAAGGGAAAAAAACACATTTTCAGCCATAAAACCACTTGGAAATCACAATTTTGGGCAGGAATATTTCCTGAGATTCCAGGAGAAGCTTGAGGACTGAGCATTAAACATCCCCTCATGGATGTGCCCACAAAATAATAATAAATAGAAGGGAAAAATCCACATTTTCAGCCATAAAACCACCTGCAAATCACAGATTTTCAGAGCCATTCAAGGCTCTGGAAAAGGCTCCAAGGATTCCCTGGATCCTTCATGGATGTGCACACCAAAAAAAAAAAAAGAAAAAAAAAAGGGGAAAAGCCACGTTTTTAGACATAAAACTTCCTGCAAATCACAGATTTTGGGCAGGAATATTTCCTGAGATTCCAGGAGAAGTTTGAGGATTGAGCATTAAACATCCCCTCATGGATGTGTCCACAAAATAATAACAAATAAAAGGTTAAAAAGCCACATTTTCAGCCATCAAACCCCCTGCAAATCACAGATTTTCAGAGCCCCTCAGCAGCTCCAAGGATTCCCTGGATCCTTCATGAATGTGCACAAAAAAAAGAAAATTAAAAGGGAAAAATCCACATTTTCATTCGTAAAACCACCTGCAAATCACAGATTTTCAGAGCCACTCAAGGCTCTGGAAAAGGCTCCAAGGATTCCCTGGATCCTTCATGGATGTGCACACCAAAAAAAAAAAAAAAAGAATAAAAAAAGGGGAAAAGACACGTTTTTAGACATAAAACTTCCTGCAAATCACAGATTTTCAGAGCCCATTGAGGGTCTGGAAGAAGCTCCAAGGATTCACTGAAACCTCTCATGGATGTGCCCACCAGAAAATAATAAATAAAAGGTTAAAAAGCCACATTTTCAGCCATAAAATCACTTGGAAATCACAGATTTTGGGCAGGAATATTTCCTGAGATTCCAGGAGAAGTTTGAGGACTGAGCATTAAACATCCCCTCATGGACGTGTCCACAAAATAATAATAAATAAAAGGGGAAAAACACATTTTCAGCCATAAAACCACTTGGAAATCACAATTTTGGGCAGGAATATTTCCTGAGATTCCAGGAGAAGCTTCAGGACTGAGCATTAAACATCCCCTCATGGATGTGCACACCAAAAAATAAATATATATATAAGGGAAAAATCCACATTTTCAGCCATAAAACCACCTGCAAATCACAGATTTTCAGTGAGATGTTTAGAAGGCGCTGAAAGGAAAATCGTTTCCCTCACTCAACACTTTGGAGCTATATTTAAAAACACAGGGAGCTGTCTCCCCAGAGGAGCAGAAATCAATGCAGATCAGCACTTTAACTGCCTTTTATTACAGTTATTAAAAGCCCCTGATGGAGGTGCAATATTTTAGTTTCATTATGGATTTCATCTCCTTGAGGAAAGGCAGAGCCCTGAGGAAAAGCCAGGCCGCGTTTACAGCTGGAAATTCTGGAGGTAACGTCACCCGCTTTGGAAAAAGGAAAGGACACTCAGATCATTTCAACCTCATTTTCTTCCTCCTATTCTTTCACCCCCGTTTCCCCCTCAGATTTTCCTCCTATTCTTTCATCCTCATTCATTCCACCCTCATTTTCCCTCAGATTATTTCCCCCTCATTTTCCCTCACATTATTTCCCGCTCATTTTCCCTCAGATTATTTAATCCTCATTTTCCCCTCAGATCATTTCACCATAATTATTCCCTCAGATTATTTCACCATCATCTTCCCCCTGAGTTTATTTCACCTTCATTTTTCTCCTCTCATTATTTCACCCCCATTTCCCCTCAGATTATTTCCCCCTCATTTTCCCTCAGATTATTTCCCCCTCATTTTCCCTCAGATTACTTCCCCCTCATTTTCCCTCACATTATTTCCCCCTCAGCCAATTTCTCCCTCAGTTACCCCTCAGAACATTTAATCACAATTATTCCCTCAGATTATTTCACTTTCAGATTATTTCACCCCCAGTTTCCCCTCAGATCATTTCACCATAATTATTCCCTCAGATTATTTCCTCCAATTATTTCACCTTCATTTTTCCCCTCAGATAATTTCCCCCTCATTTTCTTCTCAAACTTTTTCCCCTCAGATTATTTCAACCTCATCTTCCCCTCAGATTATTCCACCCTCATTTTCCTCTCCAATTTTTTTCACTCCAATTTTCCTCCTCAGATTATTCCACCCCATTTTCCCCGCAGATCATTTCACCATAATTATTCCGTCAGATTATTTCACCCTCATTTTCCTCTCAGATTATTCCACACTCATTTTCCCCCCAAAAATAATTTCACCATCATTTCCCCCTCAGATCACTTCACTCTCACTTTTCCCCCAAATCATTTCCCCCTCATTTTCCGTCAGATTATTTAACCCTCATTTTCCCCTCAGATCATTTCACCATAATTATTCCCTCAGATTATTTCACCATCATCTTCCCCCTGAGTTTATTTCACCTTCATTTTTCTCCTCTCATTATTTCCCCCGCATTTCCCCTCAGATTATTTCCCCCTCATTTTCCCTCACATTATTTCCCCCTCAGCCAATTTCTCCCTCGGTTACCCCTCAGAACATTTAATCACAATTATTCCCTCAGATTATTTCACCTTCAGATTATTTCACCCCCATTTCCCCTCAGATTATTTCCCCCTCATTTTCTCTCAGATTACTTCCCCCTCATTTTCCCTCACATTATTTCCCCCTCAGCCAATTTCTCCCTCAGTTACCCCTCAGAACATTTAATCACAATTATTCCCTCAGATTATTTCACCTTCAGATTATTTCACCCCCAGTTTCCCCTCAGATCATTTCACCATAATTATTCCCTCAGATTATTTCCTCCAATTACTTCACCTTCATTTTTTCCCTCAGATAATTTCCCCCTCATTTTCTTCTCAAACTTTTTCCCCTCAGATTATTTCACCCTCATCTTCCCCTCAGTTTATTCCACCCTCATTTTCCTCTCCAATTTTTTCACTCCAATTTTTCCCCTCAGATTATTCCACCCCATTTTCCCCGCAGATCATTTCACCATAATTATTCCCTCAGATTATTTCACCCTCATTTTCCTCTCAGATTATTTCACACTCATTTTCCCCCCAAAAAATAATTTCACCATCATTTCCCCCTCAGATCACTTCACTCTCACTTTTCCCCCAAATCATTTCCCCCTCATTTTCCCCTCAGATCATTTCACCATAATTATTCCCTCAGATTATTTCCTCCAATTATTTCACCTTCATTTTCCCCTCAGATAATTTCCCCCTCATTTTCTTCTCAAACTTTTTCCCCTCAGATTATTTCACCCTCATCTTCCCCTCAGATTATTCCACCCTCATTTTCCTCTCCAAATATTTCACCATCATTTTTCTCCACAAATCATTTCACTCTCATTTTCCCCCTTAGATTATTCCACACTCATTTCCCCCCCAAAAATAATTTCACCACCATTTCCCCCTCAGATCACTTCACTCTCACTTTTCCCCCAAATCATTTCCCCCTCATTTTCCCTCAGATTATTTAATCCTCATTTTCCCCTCAGATCATTTCACCATAATTATTCCCTCAGATTATTTCACCATCATCTTCCCCCTGAGTTTATTTCACCTTCATTTTTCTCCTCTCATTATTTCCCCCTCATTTCCCCTCAGATTATTTCCCCCTCATTTCCCCTCAGATTACTTCCCCCTCATTTTCCCTCACATTATTTCCCCCTCAGCCAATTTCTCCCTCAGTTACCCCTCAGAACATTTAATCACAATTATTCCCTCAGATTATTTCACCTTCAGATTATTTCACCCCCAGTTTCCCCTCAGGTCATTTCACCATAATTATTCCCTCAGATTATTTCCTCCAATTATTTCACTCCAATTTTTCCCTCAGATAATTTCCCCCTCATTTTCTTCTCAAACTTTTTCCCCTCAGATTATTTCACCCTCATCTTCCCCTCAGATTATTCCACCCTCATTTTCCTCTCCAATTTTTTTCACTCCAATTTTCCTCCTCAGATTATTCCACCCCATTTTCCCCGCAGATCATTTCACCATAATTATTCCCTCAGATTATTTCACCCTCATTTTCCTCTCAGATTATTTCACCTTCATTTTCCCCCCAAAAATAATTTCACCACCATTTCCCCCTCAGATCACTTCACTCTCACTTTTCCCCCAAATCATTTCCCCCTCATTTTCCCTCAGATTATTTAATCCTCATTTTCCCCTCAGATCATTTCACCATAATTATTCCCTCAGATTATTTCACCATCATCTTCCCCCTGAGTTTATTTCACCTTCATTTTTCTACTCTGATTATTTCCCCCTCATTTTCCCTCACATTATTTCCCCCTCAGCCAATTTCTCCCTCAGTTACCCCTCAGAACATTTAATCCCAATTATTCCCTCAGATTATTTCACCTTCAGATTATTTCACCCCCAGTTTCCCCTCAGATCATTTCACCATAATTATTCCCTCAGATTATTTCCTCCAATTATTTCACCTTCATTCTTCCCCTCAGATGATTTCCCCCTCATTTTCTTCTCAAACTTTTTCCCCTCAGATTATCTCACCCTCATCTTTCCCTCAGATTATTCCACCCTCATTTTCCTCTCCAATTATTTCACCATCATTTTTCTCCTCAAATCATTTCATTCTCATTTTCCCCCTCAGATTATTCCACACTCATTTTCCTCCCAAAAATAATTTCACCATCATTTTCCCCTCAGATCACTTCACTCTCACTTTCCCCCCAAATCATTTCACCCTCATTTTCCCTCAGATTATTTAATCCTCATTTTCCCCTCAGATCATTTTACCATAATTATTCCCTCAGATTATTTCACCATCATCTTCCCCCTGAGTTTATTTCACCTTCATTTTTCTCCTCTCATTATTTCACCCCCATTTCCCCTCAGATCATTTCACCCTCATTTCCCCCTCAGATTATTTTACCCTCATTTTCCTCTCAAATTTTTTCACTCCAATTTTTCCCCTCAGATTATTCCACCCCATTTTCCCCTCAGATCATTTCACCATAATTATTCCCTCAGATTATTTCACCCTCATTTTTCTCACTCAGATTATTTCACTTTATTTTTCTCCTCAGATTATTTAATGCTATTTTTTCCCCTCAGAGTATTTTACCCTATTTTTCCCCTCACATTATTTAATGCTATTTCCCCCCTCAGATTATTTTACCCTATTTTCCCCTCAGAATATTTTACCCTATTTTCCTCTCAGATTATTTCACCCTATTTTATCTCCTCAGATTATTTTACCCTAGTTTCCCTTCAGATTATTTCACCCTCATTTTTCTCCCTCAGATTATTCCACTTTATTTTTGTCCTCAGATTATTTAATGCTATTTCCCCCCTCAGATTATTTTACCCTATATTTTACCCTCATATTATTTTACCCTATCTTTCCCCTCACATTATTTCACCCTATTTTTCCCCTCATATTATTGTACCCTATTTTCCCCCTCTATTATTTACTGCTATTTTTCCCCCTCAGATTATTTTACCCCATTTCCGCCCTCAGATTATTTTACCCTATATTTTACCCTCATATTATTTTACCCTATATTTTACCCTCACATTCTTTCACCCTATTTTTCCCCTCACATTATTTCACCCTATTTTTCCCCTCACATTATTTTACCCTATTTTCCCCCTCTATTATTTAATGCTATTTTTTCCCCTCAGATCATTTCACCCTATGTTTCCCCTCAGATTATTTCACCATCATTTTTCTCCTCAGATTATTTTACCCTATTTCCCCCCTCAGATTATTTTACCCTATATTTTACCCTCATATTATTTTACCCTATTTTCCCCCTCACATTATTTCACCCTATTTTTCCCTCTATTATTTAATGCTATTTTTCCCCTCAGATCATTTCACCCTATTTTTCCCCTCACATTATTTCACCCAATTTTTCCCCTCAGATTATTTTACCCTATTTTTTCCCTCAGATTATTTTACCCTACTTTCCCCTCAGATTATTTCACCCTCATTTTTCTCCCTCACATTATTTCACCCAATTTTTCCCCTCAGATTATTTTACCCTATTTTTCCCTCATATTATTGTACCCTATTTGTCCCCCTATTATTTAATGCTATTTTTTCCCCCTCAGATTATTTTACCCTATATTTTACCCTCATATTATTTTACCCTATTTTTCCCTCTATTATTTAATGCTATTTTTCCCCCTCAGATCATTTCACCCTATATTTCCCCTCAGATTATTTTACCCTATTTCCCCCTCAGATTATTTTACCTTTATTTTTCCCCTCAGATTATTTCATGCTATTTTTTCCCCTCAGATTATTTTACCGTACTTTCCCCTCAGATTATTTCACCCTCATTTTTCTCCCTCACATTATTTCACTTTATTTTTCTCCTCAGATTATTTTACCCTATTTTTTCCCCTCAGATTATTGTACCCTATTTTTCCCCTCTATTATTTACTGCTATTTTCCCCCCTCAGATTATTTTACCCTATATTTTACCCTCATATTATTTTACCCTATTTTTCCCCTCACATTATTTCACCCTATTTTACCCTCACATTATTTCACCCTATTTTTCCCCTCAGATTATTTCACCTTATTTTTTCCCTCAGATTATTTTACCCTATATTTTGCCCTCATACTATTTTACTCTATTTTTCTCCCTCAGATTATTTCACCCTATTTTTCCCCTCAGATTATTTTACCCTGTTTTTCCCCTCTATTATTTACTGCTATTTTCCCCCCTCAGATTATTTTACCCCATTTCCGCCCTCAGATTATTTTACCCTATATTTTCCCCTCACATTATTTCACCCTATTTTTCCCCTCAGATTATTTAATGCTATTTCCCCCGTCAGATTATTGTACCCTATTTCCGCCCTCAGATTATTTTACCCTATATTTTACCCTCACATTATTCCACCCTATTCTTCCCCTCACATTATTTTACCCTACTTTCCCCTCACATTATTTCACCCTATTTTCCCCCTCACATTATTTCACCCTATTTTCCCCCTCAGATTATTTCACCTTATTTTTCCCCTCACATTATTTCACCCTATTTTTCCCCTCACATTATTTCACCCTCTTTTTCCCCTCCCATTATTTCACCCTATTTTTCCCCTCTATTATTTACTGCTATTTTTTCCCCCTCAGATCATTTCACCCTATTTTCCCCCCTCTTATTCCTTTACCCTATTTTTTCCCCTCAATTTATTTCACGCTATTTTTTCCCCTCAGACCATTTCGTGTTATTTTTTCCCCTCAGACCATTTCACGTTATTTTTTCTCCTCAGATCATTTTCCCCTCACGTTCAGCACGAGGTCTCTGCATCACTCCGATCCCAGATGCATCAGGCCTGGCACTAAAATTAGCTCATTTCTGGGAAATCGCTTATTTTGCAATTCCTCCAGGAAAAAAAAAATTAAAAAATTTATATATATATATATATAAAAACCCCATCTTGACACATGACTAAGAGAAGGAATTTTCAGCCTGAACTCATTCACTGATTGTGTTTTATTTAAAGAACACAGGAGCAGCTCTGCAGATGGGAATTGAAAAATCTCCTGAGCTCAATACTTGTCCCCATGAAATGGCCCTGCCTGTGTTTTTACCCTCAAAATTTATTTTATTTTATTTTATTTTATTTTATTTTATTTTATTTTATTTTATTTTATTTTATTGTATTTTATTTTATTTTATTTTATTTTATTGTATTTTATTTTATTTTATTTTATTTTATTTTATTTTTATTTAATTTTATTTTTATTTTATTTTACTTTATTTTATTTTATTTTATTTTATTTTGCATTTTATTTTATTTTATTTTAATTTTTTTATTTAATTTTTTTTACATTTTTTTTTGCTCCAATCCAACATTCTGCTTGCCAAATGTGATTCATGGATGGCCCCAAGCATTTCCCCTGCTGGAGCAGCCAAATCTGTGATTTTCCAATTTTGGGGGTTTTTTTGTATTTTATTTTATTTTATTTTATTTTATTTTATTTTATTTTATTTTATTGCTCCAATCCAAAGTTCTGCTTGGCAAATGTGGTTCATGGATCCTCCCAAGCATTTCCCCCCTGGAGCAGCCAAACCTGTGATTCTCCAATTTTGGGGTTTTTGGTCGTTTTTTTTGTTTGTTTGGGGTTTTTTTTTTTATTTGTTTGGTTTTTTTGTGTTTTTTTTTGTTTTGTTTTTGTTTTGTGTGGGTTTTTTTATTTTATTTTTTTACATTTTTTCAATTATTCTATTTTTTGCCCCAATGGCAACTGTGACTCACAGATCCTCCCAAGCATTTCCCCCCTGGAGCAGCCAAACCTGTGATTCTCCAATTTTGGGTTTTTTGGTCGTTTTTTTGTTTGTTTGGTTTTTTGTGGCTTTTGATTTTTGTTTTTGTTGTTATTTTTTTGTTTTGTATGGATTTTTTTATTTTCTTTTCTTACATTTTTTAAAATTATTCTATTTTTTGCTCCAATGCCAACCGTGACTCACAGATCCTCCCAAGCATTTCCCCCCTGGAGCAGCCAAACCTGTGATTCTCCAATTTTGGGTTTTTTGGTCATTTTTTTTGTTTGTTTGGGTTTTTTTTTTTTGTTTCTTTGTTTTTTTGTGGGTTTTTTTTTTGGGGGGGGGTTGGTTTTTTTTTTTTTTGTTTTTTTTTGTGTTTGTTTTTTTTTTTTTTTTTGTTTTGTGTCGGTTTTTTTATTTTATTTTCTTACATTTTTAAAAATTATTGTATTTTTTGCTCCAATGCCAACCGTGACTCACAGATCCTCCCAAGCATTTCCCCCCCTGGAGCAGCCAAACCTGTGATTCTCCAATTTTGGGTTTTCTGCCTTTTTTTACCGAGCTGTCCGCTGGCTCCGGTGCCGATTCCATTTTCTCCCCGCTGATCCCTGATTTCTCCTGCCCGTTTCTCCAATTATTCCCTGCACCCCCTGCCTGGCCAGGCCCTGCTGGGCTCTGCCTGCCTTTGGGAAGGGTTTGTTCATTTTTTTTTTTTTGGAATTTTTGTGCTCATTGAGGATTTCTGGAGTTTTCCCAAGTGTGGAATGGGGTGGGGAAGACCTGGAGGAGGAAGGAAAATCCTCTGGGGATAGAAAAAGAATCAGAGCAGGGGGAAGAGGGAAGGGAAAAGCAAAGTGGAAGTGGGACATGGGATCAGAGTGAAATTTTGCAGTGGAGGGAGGGAAAAAGGAAATTTCTGTGAAAAATGGTGGGAATTGGAGAATCCCAGAATTATTTGGGGTTGGAAGGGACCTTAAAGCTCATCCCATTTTCACTTTCCACGATCCCAGCTTGATCCAAGCTGGCCCAGGACCCTGCCAGGGATGGAATTTACAGGGATGGAAACCTCAGGGATGGAACCCACAGGGATGGAACCCACAGGGATGGAATCCACAGGGATTAAATCCATAGGGATGGAATCCATAGGATGGAAACCTCAGGGATGGAAATCTCAGGGATGGAATTCACAACCTCTCAGTGTAAAAAATCCCAGAATTATTTGGGATTAAAGCTCATCCCATTCCCACAGGCAGGGACATTTTCCACTATCCCATGTCCAACACTGGGACACTTCCAGGGATGGAATTTACAGGGATGGAACCCACAGGGATGGAAACCTCAGGGATGGGATCCACAGGGATGGAAACCTCAGGGATGGGATCCACAGGGGTTAAATCCATAGGGATGGAACCCACGGGGATGGAATTTACAGAGATCGAATCTACAGGGATTAAATCTACAGAGATGGAACCCACAGGGATGGAATTCACAGGGATGGAACCCACAGGTGTTAAATCCACAGGGATGGAATCCACAGGGATGGAACCTCAGGAATGGAACCCACAGGGACAGAATTCACAACCTCTCAATGCAAAAAATCCCAGAATTATTTGGGTTGGAAGGGACCTTAAAGCTCATCCCATTCCCACAGGCAGGGACAATTTCCACTATCCCATGTCGTGCACTGGGACACTTCCAGGGATGGAACCCACAGGGATGGAACCCACGGGGATGGAATTTACAGAGATGGAACCTCAGGAATGGAATCTACAGGGATTAAATCCACAGAGATGGAACCCACAGGGATGGAATTTACAGGAACGGAACCCACAGGGATGGAATCCATAGGGCCAGAAACCTCAGGGATGGAACCCACAGGGATGGAACCTCAGGGATGGAATCTACAGGGATGGAATGCACAGGGATGGGATCCACAGGGATGGAATCCATGGGGATGGGATCCACAACCTCTCAATGCAAAAAATCCCAGAATTATTTGGGATTAAAGCTCATCCCATTCCTATGGGCAGGGACACTTTCCACCATCCCAGATTGATCCAAACTGGCCTGGGACACTGCCAGGGATGGAACCCACAGGGATGGAACCCACAGGGATGGAACCCACAGGGATGAAATCCACAGGGATGGGATCCACAACCTCTCAATGCAAAAAATCCCAGAATTATTTGGGATTAAAGCTCATCCCATTCCCACAGGCACGGACATTTTGCACTATCCCATGTCCAACACTGGGACACTTCCAGGGATGGAACCCACAGGGATGGGATCCACAAGGATGGAACCAAAGGGATGGAATCCACAACCTCTCAATGCAAAAAATCCCAGAATTATTTGGGGTTGGAAGGGACCTCAAAGCTCATCCCATTTTCACTTTCCACTATCCCAGCTTGCTCCAAGCTGGCCTGGGACCCTGCCAGGGATGGAACCCACGGGGATGGAAACCTCAGGGACGGAACCCACAGGTGTTAAATCCATAGGGATGGAACCCACGGGGATGGAATTTACAGAGATGGAATCTACAGGGATTAAATCCACAGAGATGGAACCCACAGGGATGGAATTCACAGGGATGGAATTTATAGGAATGGAACCCACAGGGATGGAATTTATAGGAATGGAACCCACAGGGATGGGATTCACAGGGATGGAACCCACAGGGATGAAATCCAGAGGGATGGGATCCACATGGATGGGATCCACAGGGATGGAAACCTCAGGTATGGAATCTACAGGGATGAAATCCACAGAGATGGAACCCACAGGGACGGAAGCCACAGGTATGAAGTCCACAGGGATGGAATCTACAGGTGTTAAATCCACAGGGACGGAACCCAGAGGGACGGAACCCACAGGTGTTAAATCCACAAGGATGGGATCCACAGGCATTAAATCCACAGGCATTAAATCCACAGGGATGAGATCCACAGGGATTAAATCCACAGGGATTAAATCCACAGGGATGGAACCCAAAGGGATTAAATCCACAAGGATTAAATCCACAGGGATGGAAACCTCAGGGATGGAAACCTCAGGGATGGGATCCACAGGGATGGAACCAAAGGGAAGGAATCCACAAGGATGGAACCAAAGGGATGGAATCCACAACCTCTCAATGCAAAAAATCCCAGAATTATTTGCGATTAAGGCTCATCCCATTCCTATGGGCAGGGACACTTTCCAATACCTCAGCTTGCTCCAAGCTGGCCTGGGACACTGCCAGGGATGGAACCCACAGGGATGGAAACCTCAGGAATGGAACCCACAGGGATTAAATCCACAGGGATGGAACCCACAGGGATGGAACCCACAGGGGTTCAATCCACAGGGACGGAACCCACAGGGCTTAAATCCACATGGATTAAATCCACAGGGATTAAA
Source organism: Passerculus sandwichensis (assembly GCA_031885435.1). Taxonomy (NCBI): domain Eukaryota; kingdom Metazoa; phylum Chordata; class Aves; order Passeriformes; family Passerellidae; genus Passerculus; species Passerculus sandwichensis. The sequence goes on along the minus strand of CM063129.1, from coordinate 114,532,873 downwards.
TCCACAGGGATGAGATCCACAGGGATTAAATCCACAGGGGTTAAATCCACAGGGATGGGATCCACAGGGACAGAACCCACAGGTGTTCAATCCCCAGGGACGGAACCCACAGGTGTTCAATCCCCAGGGACGGGACCCACAGGTGTTCAATCCCCAGGGGTGCCATCCACGACCTCTCAGTGCACAAACAACTCAAAATGAAACCCCGAGAGCGCAGCCACCGTTCCCTCCCTGTGACAATGACGTGAATGACCGCGAGTGCACCCGGCGGCTGCTGAGGCTGCTGAGGCTGCTGCTGTCACCCAGAGCCCAGGGAGGGACACGGGGACGGACAGAGGGACAGAGGGACAGACACAGGGACAGACACAGGGACATAGGGACAGACAGAGGGACGCAGGGACAGGCAGAGGGAAGGACAGAGGGACAGACAGAGGGCACAGGGACAGACAGAGGGACAGACAGAGGGACAGATGGACAGACACAGGGACAGACAGAGGGCACAGGGACAGACAGAGGGACGCAGGGACAGGCAGAGGGAAGGACAGAGGGACAGACAGAGGGCACAGGGACAGACAGAGGGACAGACAGAGGGACAGATGGACAGACACAGGGACAGACAGAGGGCACAGGGACAGACAGAGGGACACTGCGACAGACAGGGGGCCCAGGGACAGACAGAGGGCACAGGGACAGACAGAGGGACGCAGGGACAGACAGAGGGGACACAAGGAGAGACAGAGGGACAGAGGGACAGACAGAGGGACAGACAAAGGGGACACTGGGACAGACAGAGGGACAGACAGAGGGATGCAGGGACAGACAGAGGGCACAGGGACGGACACAGGGACAGACAGGGGGACACTGGGACAGACAGAGGGACAGATAGAGGGATGCAGGGACAGACAGAGGGGACACAAGGAGAGACAGAGGGACAGACAGAGGGACAGACAGAGGGCACAGGGACAGACACAGGGACGCAGGGATAGACAGAGGGACAGACAGAGGGGACACAGGGACAGACAGAAGGACACTGGGACAGACACAGGGACAGACAGAGGGACAGACAGAGGGAACACAGGGACAGACAGGGGGACACAGGGACAGACAGAGGGACAGAGGGACAGACACTGGGACAGACAGAGGGACGCAGGAACAGACAGAGGGACAGACAGAGGGACACTGGGACAGACAGGGGGAACACAGGGACAGACAGAGGGATGCAGGGACAGACAGAGGGACAGACAGAGGGACAGACACAGGGACGCAGGGATAGACAGAGGGACAGACAGAGGGACAGACAGAGGGGACACAGGGACAGACAGAAGGACACTGGGACAGACACAGGGACAGACAGAGGGACAGACACTGGGACAGACAGAGGGCACACGGACAGACAGAGGGACAGACAGGGGGACACAGGGACAGACAGAGGGACAGACAGAGGGACAGACAGAGGGATGCAGGGACAGACAGAGGGACACTGGGACAGACAGGGGGACATAGGGACAGACAGAGGGACAGACAGAGGGATGCAGGGACAGACAGAGGGACAGACAGAGGGGACACAGGGACAGACAGAAGGACACTGGGACAGACACAGGGACAGACAGAGGGAACACAGGGACAGACAGAGGGACAGACACAGGGACGCAGGGATAGACAGAAGGACACTGGGACAGACACAGGGACAGACAGAGGGACAGACAGAGGGATGCAGGGACAGACAGAGGGGACACAGGGACAGACAGAGGGACGCAGGGACAGACACAGGGACACTGGGACAGACACTGGGACAGACAGAGGGGACACAGGGACAGACAGAGGGACAGACAGAGGGACACAGGGACACACAGGGACAGACAGAGGGCACAGGGACAGACAGACGGACGCTGTCCCTGCCCGGGCTGAGGGAGCACCCGGTGCTTTGCCAGCACCACCAGCAGATTCCCCTCCCTGCAGAGCCCCCGCATTCATCATTTCCACCATTTTTATTGTCATTATTGTTCTTTTTTCCAGCAGATTCCCCTCCCTGCAGAACCCCTGGATTTATTTATAATTTTTTTCATTTCTATTGTCATTATTGGGATTATTTCCAGCAGATTCCCCTCCCTGCAGAACCCCTGGATTTATTTATAATTTTTTTCATTTCTATTGTCATTATTGTTCTTTTTTCCAGCAGATTCCCCTCCCTGCAGAACCCCTGGATTTATTTATCATTTTTTTCATTTTTATTGTCATTATTGGGATTATTTCCAGCAGATTCCCCTTTCCTGCAGAACCCCTGGATTTATCATTTTTTTCATTTCTATTGTCATTATTGTTCTTTTTTCCAGCAGATTCCCCTCCCTGCAGAACCCCTGGATTTATTTATCATTTTTTTCATTTTTATTGTCATTATTGGGATTATTTCCAGCAGATTTTCCCTCCCTGCAGAACCCCTGGATTCATCATTTTTTTCATTTCTGTTGTCATTATTGTTCTTTTTTCCAGCCGATTCCCCTCCCTGCAGAGCCCCCAGATTTATTTATCATTTTTTTCATTTTTATTCTCATTATTGGGATTATTTCCAGCAGATTCCCCTCCCTGCAGAGCCCCTGGATTTATCATTTCCACCATTTTTATTGTCATTATTGGGATTATTTCCAGCAATTCCCCTCCCTGCAGAGCCCCTGGATTTATTTATCATTTTTTTCATTTTTATTGTCATTATTGTTCTTTTTTCCAGCAGATTCCCCTCCCTGCAGAACCCCTGGATTTATTTATAATTTTTTTCATTTCTATTGTCATTATTGTTCTTTTTTCCAGCAGATTCCCCTCCCTGCAGAGCCCCTGGATTTATTTATCATTTTTATTGTTATCGTTTCCATTTCACCTGAAGGTGCCTGGGGTCCCCAAAGTCACACGGGTCCCTTGGTGGGAGATTTTCTGCTGAGCTGCACAGGGGGAGGGCTCACAAAAACGAAATTATTTTCTTCAAATTTCATTAGAATCACCTCGAAATTAAAGGTTTATCAAGATCCCTGGAAAGCCACGGGTTTGCTGTCCCTAAATTACGAAAAAAATTGGGAGATTTGGGGGCGATCCAGGGAGAGCTGGAGAGGGACTGGGACACGGGGAAGGGGGGAGATTGGGGAAGGAATTCCTGGCTGGGCTGGAATTCCCAGAGAATCCCTGGGAGTGTCCCAGGAAAGGCTGGAAAATCCCAAAATTGTGGGGTGGGAATGGGATGGGGTTGAAGGTCCGTGGATCCCACCTCAAGAAATCCAGGATTCTGGGATCCAGGATCCATCCTGAGGGGTTTTTATGGAATTTGGGGATGGAAAAGGGAAGGGAGAAACTTCCTGGAGTCCTGAATTCCCAGGGAATTCCCAAAATCCCTTCCCAGAGAGGAGCTGGGATGGGGATGGATCCAGTGCCAGGCTGGGAATGGAGGGAATTCCCTGGGAAAGGGAAATGGGATTGGGGAAGGAATTCCTGGGATATCCCAAAAAAACCCCAAATCCCCACCCAAACAAATCCCAAAAAAAAATCCCCAAAAAAATCCCTCAAATTTGGGCTGGAATTCCCAGAGAATCCCTGGCAGTGTCCAAAAATCCCGGAATTGTGGGGTGGGAATGGGATGGGGTTGAAACTCCACGGATCCCATCCCAAACCATCCCGGGATTCTGGGATCCAGGACACTCAGGATCCATCCCAGGGGTTTTTATGGGATTTGGGGATGGAAAAGGGAAGGGAGAAACTTCCTGGAGTCCCCAATTCCCAGGGAATTCCCAAAATCCCTTCCCATGGAGGAGCTGGGATGGGGATGGATCCCATGTGAGCCTGGGAGAGCTGGGAATGGGAAAAATCCCAAAAATCCCATTAAATCTGGGATGGTTTGGGGGGCTGGAATTCCCAGAGGATCCCTGGCAGTGTCCCAGGAAAGGCTGGAAAATCCCAAAATTGTGGGGTGGGAATGGGATGGGATTGAAGGTCCGTGGATCCCATCTCAAGAATTCCAGGATTCTGGGATCCAGGATCCATCCCGAGGGGTTTTTATGGGATTCGGGGATGGAAAAGAGAAGTGGAGCCCTGAATTCCCAGGGAATTCCCAAAATCCCTTCCCAGAGAGGAGCTGGGATGGGGATGGATCCAGTGCCAGGCTGGGAATGGAGGGAATTCCCTGGGAAAGGGAAAAATTCCCAAAAACCCTTCAAATCTGGATTTGGGAAGAAATTCCTGGGCTAACCCCAAAGTCCCCAAATCCCCTCCCCAAAATATCCCCGAATCCCAAAATCATTCCCACAAAGTTCCTCAAAAAACCCTTCAAATCTGGGATGGTTTGGGGGGCTGGAATTCCCAGAGGATCCCCGGCAGTGTCCCTGGAAAGGCTGGAAAATCCCAAAATTGTGGGGTGGGAATGGGATGGGATTGCAGGTCCGTGGATCCCATCTCAAGAATTCCAGGATTCTGGGATCCAGGACACTCAGGATCCATCCCAGGGGTTTTTATGGGATTTGGGGATGGAAAAGGGAAGGGAAAGAAATTTCCTGGAGTCCCCAATTCCCAGGGAATTCCCAAAATCCCTTCCCAGAATCTGCTCTTCCCGGAGAGGAGTCAGGGGTGGGAATGGGATGGGATTGAAGATCCGTGGATGCCACCTCAAGAATTCCAGGATTCTGGGATCCAGGATCCATCCCGAGGGGTTTTTATGGGATTTGGGGATGGAAAAGGGAAGTGGAGCCCTGAATTCCCAGGGAATTCCCAAAATCCCTTCCCGGAGAGGAGCTGGGATGGGGATGGATCCCATGTGAGCCTGGGAAAGCTGGGAATGGGAAAAATCCCAAAAAACCCTTCAAATCTGGGAGGGATTGGGGAAGAAATTCCTGGGCTAACCCAAAAGTCCCCAAATCCCCTCCCCAAAAATATCCCCGAATCCCAAAATCATTCCCACAAAGTTCCTCAAAAAACCCTTCAAATCTGGGATGGTTTGGGCTGGAATTCCCAGAGGATCCCTGGGAGTGTCCCAGGAAAGGCTGGAAAATCCCAAAATTGTGGGGTGGGAATGGGATGGGGTTGAAACTCCACGGATCCCATCCCAAACCATCCCGGGATTCTGGGATCCAGGACACTCAGGATCCATCCCAGGGGTTTTTATGGGATTTGGGGATGGAAAAGGGAAGGGAAAGAAATTTCCTGGAGTCCCCAATTCCCAGGGAATTCCCAAAATTCCTTCCCAGAATCTGCTCTTCCCAGAGAGGAGTCAGGGGTGGGAATGGGATGGGATTGAAGGTCCGTGGATCCCATCTCAAGAATTCCAGGATTCTGGGATCCAGGATCCATCCCGAGGGGTTTTTATGGGATTTGGGGAGTCCTGAATTCCCAGGGAATTCCCAAAATCCCTTCCCGGAGAGGAGCTGGGATGGGGATGGATCCAATGCCAGGCTGGGAATGGAGGGAATTCCCTGGGAAAGGGAAAAATCCCAAAAAACCCTTCAAATCTGGGAGGGATTGGGGAAGAAATTCCTGGGCTAACCCAAAATATCCCCGAATCCCAAAATAATTCCCACAAAGTTCCTCAAAAATCCCTTCAAATCTGGGATGGTTTGGGCTGGAATTCCCAGAGGATCCCTGGGAGTGTCCCAGGAAAGGCTGGAAAATCCCGGAATTGTGGGGTGGGAATGGGATGGGGGTGAAGATCCACGGATCCCAAACCATTCCGGGATTCTGGGATCCAGGACACTCAGGATCCATCCCAGGGGTTTTTATGGGATTTGGGGATGGAAAAGGGAAGGGAGAAACTTCCTGGAGTCCCCAATTCCCAGGGAATTCCCAAAATTCCTTCCCAGAATCTGCTCTTCCTGTAAAGGAGTCAGGGGTGGGAATGGGATGGGATTGAAGGTCCGTGGATCCCACCTCAAGAATTCCGGGATTCTGGGATCCAGGATCCATCCCCAGGGGTTTTTATGGGATTTGGGGATGGAAAAGAGAAGTGGAGCCCTGAATTCCCAGGGAATTCCCAAAATCCCTTCCCATGGAGGAGCTGGGATGGGGATGGATCCAGTGCCAGGCTGGGAATGGAGGGAATTCCCTGGGAAAGGGAAATGGGATTGGGGAAGGAATTCCTGGGATATCCCAAAAAAACCCCAAATCCCCACCCAAACAAATCCCCAAAAAAAATCCCCAAAAAAATCCCTCAAATTTGGGAAGGAATTCCCAGAGAATCCCTGGCAGTGTCCAAAAATCCTGGAATTGTGGGGTGGGAATGGGATGGGATTGAAACTCCACGGATCCCATCCCAAACCATCCCGGGATTCTGGGATTTTAAGGAGACTCCTCCACTTTGTTCCTCGTTAATTCCATGCAGCAGAAATGTTTAAATTTTAATATTTAAATTAAAAAAAAATTAAATATTTAAATACTTAAATATTCTCCAGCCTGGACTAACGTTGACACAGAAAAAATTTTGAATTTTTTGAGTTTTTTCGAATTTTATCCACTCAAAACAGGGATATAAAATTTCAAGGCAGGAATGAAGGAATTTTAGGAATTTATCTGGATGCTTCTGTTGCTTTCTGAATATTTTATTTTATTTTATTTTATTTTATTTTATTTTATTTTATTTTATTTCATTATATGTGCATTTCTGTTATGTTCTGACTTTTATTTTATTTTAAAAATTATCATTATATTATTATATTATATATATGCATTTCTGTTATGTTCTGATTATTATATATTATGTTATATTATATTATATTATATATATAATATAATATAATATAATATAATATGATATGATATGATATGATATGATATGATATGATATATGATATAATATTATATTATATTATATAATATTATATTATATTATATTATATTATATTATATTATATTATATTATATTATATTATATTATATTATATTATATTATATTATATTATATTATATTATATAATATAATATAATATAATATTATATTATATTATATTATATTATATTATATTATATTATATTATATTATATTATATTATATTATATTATATTATATTATATTATATTATATTATATTATATTGTATTATATTATATTGTATTATATTATATTATATTATATTATATTATATTATATTATATTATATACATTTCTATTATGTTCTGATTTTTATTTTATTTTATTTTATTTTATTTTATTTTATTTTATTTTATTTTATTTTATTTTATTTATTATTATTGCATTATTGTATTTACACATACACATTTCTGTTATGTTCTGATTATTAAATTTCCGATCTTTCCCAGAGCTTTGGGAAACAAACCAATCAATTTGGTTTGGTATTTTATTTTCTGTATTACTTAAAAAAATGAATTATAAAACATTTAAATGAGGGTGAGAAAGGCGAAATTTTTTCAATTTTTTTGCTTTTTTTTTTCTGTTCCTTTTCTCCCCATTTTTATTTGAATTCCTCCTCTCCCAATTCCAGCCTCATCCTCACCTCCCAATTCCAGAATTTTCACCTCCTGCCTCCCCAGTTTTTGGGAAAATCGTCATTATTTGTCATTAAACTGTCATTAATTGTCATTAATTGTCATTAATTGTCATTAAATTGTCATTAATGCAGAGATGGATCCCAGGGTGGCACCACCCTTCCCATCAGAACCCAGAAATTAAAAAATTCCCCCAAAATTCCCAAATTTCCTGCACTGAACAATTCCAGCAGCAGAAATCACTCACTCAATAAGCGGCAAAGGGTAATTATTATTAAATTAATTACAAAAAAATCAAATTAATTTTGTAATTATTATTAAATAATTACAAAAAAAAAATCAAATTAATTCCACCCTCTTTGGTTTTCCACCTCCGTTTTTGTCTCCTCTTTGTTTGACCCTGCCCAGGGTCGGCTTTTCCCATTGTTTTGCTCATTATTCCCATTTTCCCACCACAAATCCTCAGCCTCATCCCCAGCTCCCAATTCCAGAATTTTCACCTCCTGCCTCCCCAGTTTTTGGGAAAATTGCCATTAATTGTCATTAAATGTCATTAAATTGTCATTAACGCAGAGATGGATCCCAAGGTGGCACCACCCTTCCCATCAGAACCCAGAAATTTAAAAAATTCCCCCAAAATTCCCAAATTTCCTGCACTGAACAATTCCAGCAGCAGAAATCACTCACTCAATAAGCGGCAAAGGGTAATTATTATTAAATTAATTACAAAAAATCAAATTAATTTTGTAATTATTATTAAATTAATTACAAAAAATCAAATTTTGTAATTATTATTAAATAATTACAAAGAAAATCAAATTAATTCCTCCCTCTTTGCTTTTCCACCTCCGTTTTTGTCTCCTCTTTGTTTGACCCTGCCCAGGATCGGCTTTTCCCATTTTTTTGCTCATTATTCCCATTTTCCCACCACAAATCCTCAGCCTCATCCCCACCTCCCAATTCCAGAATTTTCACCTCCTGCCTCCCCAGTTTTTGGGAAAATCGTCATTAATTGTCATTAATGTCATTAATTGTCATTAATTGTCATTAATTGTCATTAATTATCATTAATTGTCATTAATGCAGAAATGGATCCCAGGGCGGCACCACCCTTCCCATCAGAACCCAGAAATTAAAAAATTCCCCCCAAAATTCCCAAATTTCCTGCACTGAACAATTCCAGCAGCAGAAATCACTCAATCAATATGCAGCAAAGGGTAATTATTATTAAATTGATTACAAAAAAATCAAATTAATTTTGTAATTATTATTAAATAATTACAAAAAAAAATCAAATCAATTCCTCCCTCTTTGCTTTTCCACCTCCGTTTTTGTCTCCTCTTTGTTTGACCCTGCCCAGGATCGGCTTTTCCCATTTTTTTGCTCATTATTCCCATTTTCCCACCACAAATTCTCAGCCTCATCCTCACCTCCCATTTCACAGAATTTTCACCTCCTGCCTCCCCAGTTTTTGGGAAAATTGCCATTAATTGTCATTAATGTCATTAATTGTCATTAAATTGTCATTAATGCTGAGATGGATCCCAGGGCGGCACCACCCTTCCCATCAGAACCCAGAAATTTAAAAATTCCCCCAAAATTCCCAAATTTCCTGCACTGAACAATTCCAGCAGCAGAAATCACTCAATCAATATGCAGCCAAGGGTAATAATTATTAAATTAATTACAAAAAAATCAAATTAATTTTGTAATTCTTATTAAATAATTACAAAAAAAAATCAAATCAATTCCTCCCTCTTTGCTTTTCCACCTCCGTTTTTGTCTCCTCTTTGTTTGACCCTGCCCAGGATTGGCTTTTCCCATTTTTTTGCTCATTATTCCCATTTTCCCACCACAAATCCTCAGCCTCGTCCTCAGCTCCCAATTCCAGAATTTTCACCTCCTGCCCCCCCAGTTTTTGGGAAAATCGTCATTATTTGTCATTAAATTGTCATTAATTGTCATTAAATTGTCATTAACGCAGAGATGGATCCCAGGGTGGCACCACCCTTCCCATCAGCACCCAGAAATTAAAAAATTCCCCCCAAAACTCCCAAATTTCCTGCACTGAACAATTCCAGCAGCAGAAATCACTCAATCAATAAGCAGCCTAGGGTAATAATTATTAAATTAATTACAAAAAATCAAATTTTGTAATTATTATTAAATAATTACAAAGAAAAATCAAATTAATTCCTCCCTCTTTGGTTTTCCACCTCCGTTTTTGTCTCCTCTTTGTTTGACCCTGCCCAGGATCGGCTTTTCCCATTTTTTTGCTCATTATTCCCATTTTCCACCACAAATCCTCAGCCTCATCCTCAGCTCCCAATTCCAGAATTTTCACCTCCTGCCTCCCCAGTTTTTGGGAAAATTGTCATTAATTGTCATTAATTGTCATTAAATTGTCATTAACGCAGAGATGGATCCCAGGGCGGTACCACCCTTCCCATCAGCACCCAGAAATTTAAAAATTCCCCCAAAATTCCCAAATTTCCTGCACTGAACAATTCCAGCAGCAGAAATCACTCAATCAATATGCAGCAAAGGGTAATTATTATTGAATGAAATACAAAAAATCAAATTTTGTAATTCTTATTAAATAATTACAAAAAAAAAAAAATCAAATCAATTCCTCCCTCTTTGGTTTTCCACCTCCGTTTTTGTCTCCTCTTTGTTTGACCCTGCCCAGGATCGGCTTTTCCCATTGTTTTGCTCATTATTCCCATTTTCCCACCACAAATTCTCAGCCTCGTCCTCAGCTCCCATTTCACAGAATCACAGAAATTCCAGAAATTGGAAGAGACCTTTAAGACCACCGAGTCCAACCCATGTTGTAACACCTCAACCAGATCATGGCGCCGAGCGCCACATCCGGTCTTTTTCTGAACTCTTTTGAGAGATGTTGGCTCCAGCACCTCCCTGGGTGGATGATTCCAGGGTCTGACCAATCTTTCTGTGAAATATTTCCTCCTTAATTCCAGCCTGGATCTCCCTTGGAGCAGCTTGAGATGTGTCCTCGTGTTCTGTCTGTTGTGGCCCGGAGAAAGAGACTGACCCCAGCTCAGCATGGCCACCCTTGAGGAGAGACCGACCCCAGCTCAGCATGGGCACCTTTGAGGAGAGACCAACCCAGAGAGACCGACCCCAGCTCAGCACAGGAACCCTTGAGGAGAGACCGACCCCCAGAGACCGACCCCAGCTCAGCATGGCCACCCTTGAGGAGAGACCGACCCCAGAGACCGACCCCAGAGAGACCGACCCCAGCTCAGCATGGCCACCCTACAGGAGAGACCGACCCCAGAGAGACCGACCCCAGCTCAGCATGGCCGCCCTTGAGGAGAGACCGACCCAGAGAGACTGACCCTGGCTCAGCATGGGCACCCCTCAGGAGAGACCGACCCCAGAGAGGCCGACCCCAGCTCACCATGGGCACCATGGCCACCCTACAGGAGAGACCGACCCCAGCTCACCATGGGCACCCCTCAGGAGAGACCGACCCCAGCTCAGCACGGCCACCCCTCAGGAGAGACCGACCCCAGGAGAGACCGACCCCAGCTCACCATGGACACCCCTCAGGAGAAACCGACCCCAGCTCAGCATGGCCGCCCTTGAGGAGAGACCGACCCCAGAGAGACCGACCCCGGCTCAGCACGGCCACCCTTGAGGAGAGACCGACCCCAGAGACCGACCCCAGCTCAGCATGGGCACCCTTGAGGAGAGACCGACCCCAGAGACCGACCCCAGCTCAGCATGGGCACCCTTGAGGGGAGACCGACCCCAGCTCAGCATGGCCGCCCTTGAGGAGAGACCGACCCCAGAGAGACCGACCCCAGCTCAGCATGGCCACCCTTGAGGAGAGACTGACCCCAGAGAGACCGACCCCAGCTCAGCATGGCCACCCCTCAGGAGAGACCGACCCCAGAGAGACCGACCCAGAGAGACCGACCCAGAGAGACCGACCCCACCTCACCATGGCCACCCTTGAGAAGAGACCGACCCCAGCTCAGCATGGCCGCCCTTGAGGAGAGACCGACCCCGGCTCAGCACAGGCACCCTTGAGGAGACACCGACCCCAGAGAGACCGACCCCAGCTCAGCATGGCCACCCTTGAGGAGAGACCGACCCCAGCTCAGCATGGACACCCTTCAGGAGAGACCGACCCCAGCTCAGCATGGCCGCCCTTGAGGAGAGACCGACGCCAGCTCACCATGGCCGCCCTTGAGGAGAGACCGACCCCAGCTCAGCATGGCCGCCCTTGAGGAGAGACCGACCCCGGCTCAGCACAGGCACCCTTGAGGAGACACCGACCCCAGAGAGACCGACCCCAGCTCAGCATGGCCACCCTTGAGGAGAGACCGACCCCAGCTCAGCATGGACACCCTTCAGGAGAGACCGACCCCAGCTCAGCATGGCCACCCTTGAGGAGAGACCGACCCCAGAGAGACCGACCCCAGCTCAGCATGGCCGCCCTTGAGGAGAGACCGACCCCGGCTCAGCACAGGCACCCCTCAGGAGAGACCGACCCCAGAGAGACCGACCCCAGCTCAGCATGGGCACCCTTGAGGAGAGACCGACCCCAGAGACCGACCCCGGGTCACCATGGCCACCCTTGAGGAGAGACCGACCCCAGCTCAGCATGGGCACCCTCCAGGAGAGACCGACCCCAGCTCAGAATGGCCACCCCTCAGGAGAGACCGACCCCAGAGAGACCGACCCCAGCTCACCACAGGCACCATGGTCACCCTTCAGGAGAGACCAACCGACCCCAGCTCAGCACGGCCACCCCTCAGGAGACACCGACCCCAGCTCAGAATCGCCACACTTGAGGAGAGACCGACCCCAGCTCAGCATGGCCGCCCTTGAGGAGAGACCGACCCCAGCTCAGCATGGCCACCCTTCAGGAGACACCGACCCCAGAGAGACCGACCCCAGCTCACCATGGCCACCCCTCAGGAAGCTGAGGAGAATGATAAGGTCACCCCTGAGTCTCCTTTTCTCCAGGCTGAACAACCCCAGCTCTCTCAGGGTTCCTCACAGGGTTTGTGCTCCAAGCCCCTCACCAGCCTCGCTGCTCTCCTCTGGACACGCTCCAGCATCTCAATGTCCCTCCTGAAGTGAGGGGCCCAGAACTGGACGCGACACTCCAGGTGAGACCTCACCAGGGCTGAGCACAGGGGCAGAGTGACCTCCCTGCTCCTGCTGAACACCCCGTTCCTGGTGGTGGCCAGGAGCCATCGGCCTTTGGCCACACCGTTCCTGATCCAGGCCAGGAGCCATCGGCCTTTGGCCACACCGTTCCTGGTGCTGCCCAGGAGCCCTCGGCCTTTGGCCACACCGTTCCTGGTGCTGCCCAGGAGCCATCGGCCTTTGGCCACACCGTTCCTGACACAGGCCAGGAGCCATCGGCCTTTGGCCACACCGTTCCTGGCCCTGGCCAGGAGCCATCGGCCTTTGGCCACACCGTTCCTGGTGCTGCCCAGGAGCCATCGGCCTTTGGCCACACCGTTCCTGATCCAGGCCAGGAGCCATCGGCCTTTGGCCACACCGTTCCTGGTGCTGCCCAGGAGCCATCGGCCTTTGGCCACACCGTTCCTGATCCAGGCCAGGAGCCATCGGCCTTTGGCCACACCGTTCCTGACGCTGCCCAGGAGCCATCGGCCTTTGGCCACACCGTTCCTGGTGCTGCCCAGGAGCCATCGGCCTTTGGCCACACCGTTCCAGGCCAGGAGCCATCGGCCTTTGGCCACACCGTTCCTGATCCAGGCCAGGAGCCATCGGCCTTTGGCCACACCGTTCCTGATCCAGGCCAGGAGCCCTTGGCCTTTGGCCACACCGTTCCTGACACTGCCCAGGAGCCATCGGCCTTTGGCCACACCGTTCCTGACCCAGGCCAGGAGCCCTTGGCCTTTGGCCACACCGTTCCTGGTGCTGCCCAGGAGCCATCGGCCTTTGGCCACACCGTTCCTGGTGCTGCCCAGGAGCCATCGGCCTTTGGCCACACCGTTCCTGATCCAGGCCAGGAGCCATCGGCCTTTGGCCACACCGTTCCTGACACTGCCCAGGAGCCATCGGCCTTTGGCCACACCGTTCCTGGCACAGGCCAGGAGCCATCGGCCTTTGGCCACCCCGTTCCTGGTGCTGGCCCGTGTCCAGCCGCCTGTCACCAGCACCCCCAGGTCCCTTTCCTCCTGAGCACTGTGCAGCCACAGCGTCCCCGGCTCGTGTCGGTGCCGGGGTTGTTGTGCCAGAGTGCAGGACTCGGCACTCGGACTCACTGAACCTCATCCATTGGGTCCTGCCCATCCACCCAACCCTTCCAAGGCCCTCTGCAGAGCCCCCGTCCCCCTGACAGATCAACACACGATCCCAATTTAGTGTCATCGGCAAAGTCACCATCCCTGTGACAGATCAACACACATCCCAGCTCGGTGTCACCTGCAGAGCCCCCGTCCCTGTCACCGACCAACGCGCGCTCCCGGCTCGGTGTCACCCGCAGAGCCCCCGTCCCCCTGACAGATCAACACACGCTCCCAATCTGGTGTCATCTGCAGAGCCCCCGTCCCTGTGACAGATAACACACATCCCAGCTCGGTGTCACCTGCAGAGCCCCCGTCCCTGTCACAGACCAACACAGACCAAAAATTCAACAAATTCCAACAATTCCCAAATTTCCGATTCCCAAAAATTCAACAAATTCCAACAATTCCCAAATTTCCGATTCCCAAATTTCACATTCCCAAAAATTCAGCAAATTCCAACAATTGCCAAAAATTCAACAAATTCCAACAATTCCCAAATTTCCCATTCCCAAAAAATTCAAGAAATTCCAACAATTCCCAAATTTCCGGTCCCCAAAAATTCAACAAATTCCAACAATTCCCAAATTTCAGATTCCCAAATTTCCGATTCCCAAAAATTCAACAAATTCCAACAATTCCCAAATTTCCGATCCGCAAAAATGTGAGAATTGAGGTTTTTTTATAAATAAAATATTGGAAAAAGGGAGAATTGAGATTTTTAAAATAAAATGGGGATAAATGTGAGAACTGAGGTTTTGTAAAATAAAATGGGGAAAAAGGGAGAACTGAGGTTTTGTAAAATAAAATGGGGACAACTGTAAGAATTGAGTTTTTTTTTTAAATAAAATGGGGGAAAATGTGAGAATTGAGGTTTTTAAACTAAAAAGGGGAAAAAAGGCTATAAAATGAATAAAATAAAAATAAAATAAAGCCCAAGTACTCACGTAGAACTGCTCGAGGTCGCGGTCGAGCCCCACGTTGGGCAGGTCGGGCATCATGTGCGCCACCACCTTGAACCCGGCGTCCTTGGCCAGGTGGAAGCACTCACAGACAGCGCGGACGGTGTGGCCCCTGCGGACGGACGGACGGACGGACACGCGTCAGGGGAATGGGGGAAATGGGGGAAAATGGGGGGAAAATTGGGGAAAAATTGGGGGAGAAGAAGGAAAAAAAAGGGAAGAAAAGGGGGAGAAATAAAGGGGAAAAAAAGGGGAAGAGAGAGGGGAAAAGGGGGAAAAATAAAGGGGAAAAAAGGAAAGGAAAAAAAGGGGGGAAAAGGGGGGAAAAGGGGGAAAAAGGAAAAAAAAGAGAAGAAAAAGGGGAAAAAAGGGGAAAAAAAGGGGGGGAAGGGAAAAAAAGGGAAAAAGGAAAAAAAAAAAGAAAAAAGGGAAAGAAAGGGGAAAGAAAGGGGAAAGAAGGGGGAAAAAAAGGGGAAGAAAAGGGGGGGGAAAGGGGGGAAATGAGGGGAAAAAGGGAAAAAAGGGAAAGGAAAATAAAAGAGGAGGAAAAGGGGGGAAAAGGGAAAGAAAAGGGGAAAAAGGGGAAAAAATAAAAAAAAGGGGGGAAAAGGGAAAAAAAAGGGAAGAAAAAGGGGAAAAATAAAGGAAAAAAAGGAAGAAAGAGAAAAAAAAAAGGGAAAAAAGGGAAAAAAGGAAAAAAAGGGAAAAAAGGGAAAAAAGGAAAAAAAAAAGAAAAAAGGGAAAAAAGTGGAAAGAAAGGGGAAAGAAAGGGGAAAAAAAGGGGGATAAAAAGGGGAAGAAAAAGGGGAAAGAAAGGGGAAGAAAAGGGGGAAAAAGGGGAAAAAGGGGAAAAAGGGGAAAAAGCGGAAAAAAGGGGAAAAAGGGGAAAAAAGGGGAAAAGGGGGGAAAAAGGGAAAGAAAAGGGGAAAAAAAGGGGAAAAAAGTAAAAAAAAGGGGGAAAAAGGGAAAAAAAGGGAAGAAAATGGGGGAAAAGGGAAGAAAAAGGGGAAAAATAAAGGGAAAAAATGAAAAAAAAGGAAAAAAAAGGAAAAAAGGGGGGAAAAGGGAAAGGAAAAAAAAGAGGAAAGAAAGGGAAAAAAAGGGGAAAAAAAGAAAAAAAAGGGAAGAAAAGGGAAAAAAAGGGGGGAAAAGGAAAAAAAAGGGAAGAAAAAAATAAAGGGAAAAAATGGAAAAAAGGAAAAAGGGGAAGAAAAAGGAAAAAAAAAAGGGGGAAAAAAGTGGAAAGGAAGGGGAAAAAAAGGGGGGGAAATGGGAAGGCAAAGGGGAAAGAAAGGGGAAAGTAAGGGGGAAAAAGGGGGAAAAGGGGGGAAAATGGAAAAAAGGAAAAAAGGGAAGAAAAAGGGAAAAAAGGGAAAAAAGGAGAAAAAAGGGAAAAAAAGGAAAAAATGGAAAAAAGGAAAAAAGGAAAAAAAAGGGGGAAAAAGGGGGGAAAAGGGAAAAAAGGAAAAAAAAGGAAAAGGGGAAAAAAGTGGAAAGAAAGGGGAAAGAAAGGGGAAAAAAAGGGGAAAAAAGGGAAAAAAGGAAATAAAGGGGAAAAAAGGAAAAAAAGGGGGAAAATAGGAAAAAAAAAGGGGGGAAAAGGGGAAACAATAGGAAAAAAAAGGGTAAAAAAAGAAAAAAACTGCAGTTCCTCCCAGCTGCAATTCCAGTTCCAACTCCCAATTTGGAAATGGAATTTCTAATTCAATTTCCATTTCCATTTCCAATTCCAATTCCTCCCCAATCCTCCCTATTGGAATTCCAATTCCATTTCCAATTCCAATTCCTATTTCCAATTTCCAATTCCAATTCCAATTCCAATTCCTATTTCCAATTTCCAATTCCTCTCAATTCCTCCCTATTGGAATTCCAATTCCATTTCCAATTCCAATTCCCATTTCCAATTTCCATTTCCAATTCCTATTTCCAATTTCCAATTCCAATTCCAATTCCTCCCCAATCCTCCCTATTGGAATTCCAATTCCATTTCCAATTCCATTTCCAATTCCATTTCCAATTCCTATCTCCAATTTCTAATTCCTCTCAATTCCTCCCTATTGGAATTCCAATTCCAATTCCAATTCCTATTTCCAATTTCCAATTCCTATTTCCAATTTCCATTTCCAATTCCTATTTCCAATGTCCAATTCCTCTCAATTCCTCCCTATTGGAATTCCAATTCCAATTCCAATTCCTATTTCCAATTTCCAATTCCTATTTCCAATTTCCATTTCCAATTCCTATCTCCAATTTCCAATTCCTCTCAATTCCTCCCTATTGGAATTCCAATTCCAATTCCATTTCCAATTCCAATTCCAATTCCAATTCCAATCCTAATTCCTCCCTACTGGAATTCCATTTCCAATTCCCAATCCCGACTGCAATCCCAATTCCCATTCCCATTTCCAATTCCATTTCCAGTTCCAATTCCATTTCCAGTTCCAATTCCATTTCCAGTTCCAATTCCAATTCCTCCCCAATGGAATTCCAATTCCCAATTCTAGTTCCATTTCTAATTTCCAATTCCAATTCCAATTCCAATTCCCAAGTCCTGCCTACTGGAATTCCAACTCCAACTCCAATTCCATTTCCGATTCCATTTCCATTCCCAATTCCCATTCCCAATTCCAATTCTCAATTCCAATTCCACTTCCTATTGGAATTTCATTTCCAATTCTAATTCCAATTCCTCCCAATTGGAATTTCATTTCCATTTGCAATTCCAATTCCAATTTTTTATTCCAATTCCATTTCCAATTCCATTTCCAATTCCAATTCCATTTCCATTTCCATTTCCATTCCCAATTCCTCCCAACTCCTGGAATTCCAGTTCCTCCCTATTGGAATGCCATTTCCAATTCCATTCCCAATTTCCATTTCCAATTCATTTCCAATTCCAATTCCTCCCAACTCCAGGAATTCCAATTCCTTCTTATTCAAATTCGAATTCCAACTCCATTTCTAATTCTATTTCCAATTCCAATTCCTGCCTATTGGAATTCCCATTCCAATTCCAATTCCATTTCCAATTCCAATTCCCAATTCCAATTAATTTCCAATTCCAGTTTCAACTCCTTCCTACTGGAATTCCATTTCCAATTCCAATTCCTCCCTATTGGAATTCCAACTCCATTTCCAATTCCATTTTCAATTCCAACTCCAATTCATTTCTAATTCCCAATCCCAATTCCTATTCCATTTCCAATTCCTCCCTCTTAGAATTCCATTCCCAATTCCAATTCCCAATTCTAAATTCCAATTCCATTCCAATTCCCAATTCCAAATCCCAATTCCAATTCTGATTCCCAATTCCAATTCCTCCCTACTGGAATTCCATTTCAATTTCCATTCCCATTTCAAATTTCAATTCCAATTCCAACTCCAATTCCAATTCCCAATTTTATTTCCAATTCCCAATTCCTCCCAACTGGAATTCCATTTCAAATTCCAGTCCTATTTCTATTTCCATTTCCAATTCCAACTCCAACTTCAACTCCAATTCCAATTCCAATTCCAATTCCTCCCTACTGGAATTCCATTTCCATTTCCAATTCCATTCCCAACTCCAAGTCCAACTCCAATTCCAATTCCTCCCTACTGGAATTCCAAGTCCGATTCCAATTCCCAATTCCAATCCCCCATTCCATTTCCAATTTCAATTCCAGTTTCATTTCCTCCAATTCCTCCCAACTCCTGGAATTCCAATTCCTCCCTACTGGAATTCCAACTCCAATCCCATCCCAATTCCCCACTCCATTCCCAATTCCATTTCCAATCCCAATTCCAATCCCAATCCCATTTCCAATTCCTCCCTATTGGAATTCCAATTCTAATTCCAATTCCAAATCCATTTCCAATTTCAATTCCAACCACAATTCCATTCCCAATTCCCAATTCCAATTCCTCCCTATTGGAATGCCATTTCCATTTCCAATTCCAATTCCACTCCCATTTCCAATTCCAATTCCTCCCCATTCCTCCCTACTGGAATTCCAATTCCATTCCCCATTCCATTCCTAATTCCTATTTCCAATTCCAATTCCAATTCCTCCCTACTGGAATTCCAATTCCAGTTTCAATTCCTCCAATTCCTCCCAACTCCTGGAATTCCAATTCCTCCCTACTGGAATTCCCACTCCAATTCCAGTTCCAATTCCAATCCCATCCCAATTCCTCATTCCATTCCCAATTCCAACTCCATTTCCATTCCCAATCCCAACTCCATTTCCATTCCCATTTCCAATTCCTCCCTATCAGAATTCCAATTCTAAATTCCAATTTCATTTCCATTTCCAATTCCAACTCCAATTCCAAATTCCAATTCCCAATTCCAATTCCTCCAATTCCTCCCAACTCCTGGAATTCCAATTCTCCCCTATTCCATTTCAAATTCCTCCCTATTGGAATTATATTTCCATTTCCACTTCCCATTCCCAACCCCAATTCCAAATCCATTTCCAATTCTAATTCCAATTCCTCACAATTCCTCCCTATTGGAATTCCATTTTGAACTCCAATTCCAACTCCAACTCCAATTCCAACTCCTGCCTACTGGAATTCCAATTCCCAATTCAATTCCAATTCCATTCCCAATTCCAATTCCATTCCCAATTCCAATTCCATTCCCATTCCCAATTCCCATTCTTCCCTATTGGAATTCCAATTCCAATTCCAATTCCAATTCCAATCCCAATTCCAATCCCAATTCCAATTCCAATTCTTCCCTACTGGAATTCCAATTCCAGTTTCAATTCCTCCAATTCCTTCCTATTGGAATTCCATTTCCAATTCCAATTCTCAATTCAAAATTCCATTTCCATTCCCAATTCCATTTCCAACTCCAATTCCTCCCAATTCCAATTCCATTTCCAATTCCAAATCCCAATCCAATCCCAATCCCAATCCCAACTGCGACTCCAATCCCAATCCCGTTTCCAATTCCTCTCAATTCCTCCTTATTCCAATTCCAATTCCAATTCCAGTTTCAATTTCTTTAATTCCTCCCTACTGGAATTCC
This sequence comes from Passerculus sandwichensis, assembly GCA_031885435.1. Taxonomy (NCBI): domain Eukaryota; kingdom Metazoa; phylum Chordata; class Aves; order Passeriformes; family Passerellidae; genus Passerculus; species Passerculus sandwichensis. Next base: position 114,513,132 of record CM063129.1, on the reverse strand, counting down.
AATTCCAATTCCAATTCCTCCCAACTCCTGGAATTCCAATTCCTCCCTATTGGAATTCCAACTCCATTTCCAATTCCAATTCCAATTCCCAATTCCTCCCAATTGGAATTCCAATTCCATTTTCGATTCCAACTCCAATTCATTTCCAATTCCCAATCCCAATTCCTATTCCATTTCCAATTCCTCCCTCTTAGAATTCCATTCCCAATTCCAATTCCCATTTCCAATTCCAATTCCCAATTCCAAATCCCAATTCCAATTCTGATTCCCAATTCCAATTCCTCCCTACTGGAATTCCATTTCAATTTCCATTCCCATTTCCAATTTCATTTCCAATTCCAACTCCAATTCCAATTCCCAATTTTATTTCCAATTCCCAATTCCTCCCAATTGGAATTCCATTTCAAATTCCAATCCTATTTCTATTTCCATTTCCAATTCCAACTCCAACTTCAACTCCAATTCCAATTCCAATTCCCAATTCCAATCCCTCCCTACTGGAATTCCATTTCCATTTCCAATCCCATTCCCAACTCCAAGTCCAATTCCTCCCTACTGGAATTCCAAGTCCAATTCCAATTCCCAATTCCAATCCCCCATTCCATTTCCAATTCCAATTCCAGTTTCAATTCCTCCAATTCCTCCCAACTCCTGGAATTCCAATTCCTCCCTATTGGAATTCCAACTCCAATCCCATCCCAATTCCCCACTCCATTCCCAATTCCCAATTCCAATCCCAATTCCATTTCCAATTCCATTCCCAATCCCAATTCCATTCCCAATTCCATTTCCAATTCCTCCCTATTGGAATTCCAATTCTAATTCCAATTCCAAATCCATTTCCAATTTCAATTCCAACCACAATTCCATTTCCAATTCCCAATTCCAATTCCTCCCTATTGGAATGCCATTTCCAATTCCATTTCCAATTCCAATTCCATTTCCATTTCCAAATCCCAATCCAATCCCAATCCCAATCCCAACTGCGACTCCAATCCCAATCCCGTTTCCAATTCCTCTCAATTCCTCCTTATTCCAATTCCAATTCCAACTCCATTTCCAATTCCCAATTCCAACTCCAATTCCCAATTCCTCCCAACTGGAATTCCAATTCCATTTTCAATTCCAACTCCAATTCATTTCCAATTCCCAATCCCAATTCCCAATCCCAATTCCTATTCCATTTCCAATTCCTCCCTCTTAGAATTCCATTCCCAATTCCAATTCCAAATCCCAATTCCAATTCTGATTCCCAATTCCAATTCCTCCCTACTGGAATTCCATTTCAATTTCCATTCCCATTTCCAATTTCATTTCCAATTCCAACTCCAATTCCAATTCCCAATTTTATTTCCAATTCCCAATTCCTCCCAACTGGAATTCCATTTCAAATTCCAATCCTATTTCTATTTCCATTTCCAATTCCAACTCCATCTTCAACTCCAATTCCAATTCCATTTCCAATTCCAATCCCTCCCTACTGGAATTCCATTTCCATTTCCAATCCCATTCCCAACTCCAAGTCCAACTCCAAGTCCAATTCCTCCCTACTGGAATTCCAAGTCCAATTCCAATTCCCAATTCCAATTCCCCATTCCATTCCCAATTTCAATTCCAGTTTCAATTCCTCCAATTCCTCCCAACTCCTGGAATTCCAATTCCTCCCTATTGGAATTCCAACTCCAATCCCATCCCAATTCCCCACTCCATTCCCAATTCCAATCCCAATTCCATTTCCAATCCCAATTCCATTTCCAATTCCTCCCTATTGGAATTCCAATTCTAATTCCAATTCCAATTCCAAATCCATTTCCAATTTCAATTCCAACCACAATTCCATTTCCAATTCCCAATTCCAATTCCTCCCTATTGGAATGCCATTTCCATTTCCAATTCCAATTCCAATCCCATTTCCAATTCCAATTCCTCCCCATTCCTCCCTACTGGAATTCCAATTCCATTTCCCGTTCCATTCCTAATTCCTATTTCCAATTCCAATTCCTCCCTACTGGAATTCCAATTCCAGTTTCAATTCCTCCAATTCCTCCCAACTCCTGGAATTCCAATTCCTCCCTATTGGAATTCCAACTCCAATTCCAGTTCCAATTCCAATCCCATCCCAATTCCTCATTCCATTCCCAATTCCAACTCCATTTCCATTCCCATTTCCAATTCCTCCCTATCAGAATTCCAATTCCAAATTCCAATTTCATTTCCATTTCCAATTCTAACTCCAATTCCAAATTCCAATTCCCAATTCCAATTCCTCCAATTCCTCCCAACTCCTGGAATTCCAATTCCTCCCTACTGGAATTCCAACTCCAATTCCAGTTCCAATTCCAATCCCATCCCAATTCCTCATTCCATTCCCAATTCCAATTCCATTTCCATTCCCATTTCCATTCCCATTTCCATTCCCAATTCCAACTACATTTCCATTCCCATTTCCAATTCCTCCCTATTGGAATTCCAACTCCAATTCCATTCCCAATTCCAATCCCAATCCCAATTCCAAAAATAAATAAAAATAAAAAGAGGTGGAAAACACAGGGAAAGAATGGGGATAATAAAATAAAGAGAGTAAGGGAAAAATGAATAAATAAAAACAAAAAGAGATGGAAAATACAGGAATTGGGGTTGGGATGGGATTGCAGGTCCGTGGATCCCATCCCAAACCATCCCGGGATTCTGGGATCCAGGACACTCAGGATCCATCCCCTGGGGTTTTTATGGGATTTGGGATGGAAAAGGGAAGAGACACCATTCCTGGAGTACTGAATTCCCAGAAAATTCCCAAAATTCCTTCCTGGATCCCAAAATTCCCCTCCAATGGGACTGAAGGTCCCTGGATCCCATCCCAAACCATCCCGGGATTCTGGGATCCAGGACACTCAGGATCCATCCCCAGGGGTTTTTATGGGATTTGGGGATGGAAAAGGGAAGGGAGATCCCAAAGATTCCCAGGGAATTCCCAAAATCCCTTCCCATGGAGGAGCTGGGATGGGGACGGATCCAGTGCCAGGCTGGGAATGGAGGGAATTCCCTGGGAAATGGAAATGGGATTGGGGAGGGAATTCCCAGAGAATCCCTGGCAGTGTCCCAGGAAAGGCTGGAGCAATCTGGGATTGTGGGATTGGGGTTGGGATGGGATTGCAGGTCCACGGATCCCATCCCAAACCATTCTGGGATCCAGGACACTCAGGATCCATCCTGAGGGGTTTTTATGGGATTTGGGGATGGAAAAGGGAAGGGAGAAACTTCCTGGAGTCCCCAATTCCCAGGGAATTCCCAAAATCCCTTCCCGGAGAGGAGCTGGGATGGGGATGGATCCAGTGCCAGACTGGGAGAGCTGGGAATGGAGGGAATTCCCTGGGAAAAAGAAATGGGATTGGGGAAGGAATTCCCAGAGAATCCCTGGGAGTGTCCCAGGAAAGCTGGAGCACCCTGGGATGAGATGGGATTGCAGGTCCGTGGATCCCATCCCAAACCATCCCGGGATTCTGGGATCCAGGACACTCAGGATCCATCCCCAGGGGTTTTTATGGGATTTGGGATGGAAAAGGGAAGGGAGATCCCCAAGCTTCCCAGAAAATTCCCAAAATCCCTTCCCAGAGAGGAGCTGGGATGGGGATGGATCCAGTGCCAGGCTGGGAATGGAGGGAATTCCCTGGGAAAAGGGAAATGGGATTGGGGAGGGAATTCCCAGAGAATCCCTGGCAGTGTCCCAGGAAAGGCTGGAGCAATCTGGGATTGTGGGATTGGGGTTGGGATGGGATTGCAGGTCCCTGGATCCCATCCCAAACCATCCCGGGATCCGACACTCAGGATCCATCCCCAGGGATTTTTATGGGATTTGGGGATGGAAAAGGGAAGGGAGACCCTTCCTGGAGTCCCCAATTCCCAGGGAATTCCCAAAATCCCTTCCCATGGAGGAGCTGGGATGGGGACGGATCCAGTGCCAGGCTGGGAATGGAGGGAATTCCCTGGGAAGGGGAAATGGGATTGGGGAAGGAATTCCCGGCTGGGCTGGAGTTCCCAGAGGTCCAGGGCAGTGTCCCGGGAAGGGCTGGCCAGGACCTGGATCCGTCTGTGGGATGGAACGAGCTGGGATGGAGCTCCAGCCCAGCCAGGAAAGATGGGATTCCTTGGAATGGTGTCCCTGACCTGGGATGGTGTCCCTGGGATGGAGATCCCACCTGTTGGTGTCCCTGACCTGGAGACCTTACCTGCTGGTGTCCCTGGGATGGAGATCCTACATGGGATGGTGTCCCTGGGATGGTGGCCCTGACCTGGAATGGTGTCCCTGCCATGGATTGGTGTCCCTGCTGCTGTCAATGGTGTCCCTGCCCTGCTGGTGTCCCTGGGATGGAGACCCTACCCGTTGGTGTCCCTGACCTGGAGATCCTACGTGGGATGGTGTCCCTGGGATGGAGATCCTACCTGCTGGTGTCCCTGGGATGGAGACCCTGCCTGTTGTTGGTGTCCCTGCCCACCTGGAGTGGTGTCTCTGACTTGGAATGGAGCTCCTGACTTGCTGCTGTCCCTGACCTGGGATGGAGTCCCTGGGATGGAGATCCTGCCTGCTGGTGTCCCTGGGATAGTGTCCCTGACCTGGAGATCCTACCTGCTGGTGTCCCTGGGATGGTGGCCCTGACCTGGAGATCCTACCTGCTGGTGTCCCTGGGATGGAGATCCCACGTGGGATGGTGTCCCTGGGATGGAGACCCTACCTGCTGGTGTCCCTGGGATGGTGGCCCTGACCTGGGACGGTGTCCCTGACCTGGGACGGTGTCCCTGACCTGGGATGGTGTCCCTGGGATGGTGTCCCTGGGATGGTGTCCCTGACCAGCTGGGACTCCCTGGAATGGTGCCCCTGACCTGGGATGGTGTCCCTGACCTGGAATGGTGTCCCTGACCTGGGATGGTGCCCTTGACCTGGGATGGTGTCCCTGACCTGGAATGGTGCCCCTGACCTGGGATGGTGTCCCTGATCTGGAATGGTGTCCCTGATCTGGAATGGCGTCCCTGACCAGCTGGGATTCCCCAGAAGGAGCTCCTGACCCGTTGGGTGTCCCTGGCCAGCTGGAATGGTGCCCCTCTCCTGTTGGTGTCCCTGGGATGGAGCTCCTGACCTGTTGCTGTCCCTGACCTGCGATGGTGTCCCTGGCCTGGAGCCCCTGACCTGTTCATGTCCCTGGATGGAGCCCCTGACCTCCTGGTGTCCCAGACCTGCTGGGATTCCCTGGAATGGTGTCCCTGGCCTGCTGGTGTCCCTGGCCTGTTGGGACTCCCCAGGATGGTGTCCCTGACCTGGCATGGTGCCCCTGACCTGGAATGGAGTCCCTGACCTGGAATGGTGTCCCTGACCTGGGATGGTGTCCCTGACCTGTTGGTGTCCCTGACCTGTTGGGATTCCCTGGAATGGTGGCCCTGACTTGCTGGTGTCCCTGGGATGGTGTTCCTGACCTGCTGGTGTCCCTGGCTAGATGAGATGGAGTCCCTGACCTGGAATAGTGTCCCTGACCTAGAATGGTGTCCCTGACCTGGGATGGTGTCCCTGACCAGCTGGGATTCCCCAGAATGGTGTCCCTGACCTGGGATGGTGTCCCTGACCTGGGATGGAGCCCCTGGCCAGCCAGGATTCCCTGGAATGGTGTCCCTGGCCTGGGACGGTGTCCCTGACCTGCTGGTGTCCCTGGCCAGTTGGAATGGATTCCCTGGGACGGTGTCCCTGCCCTGTTGGTGTCCCTGCCCTGTCCATGGTGTCCCTGCCATGGACTGGTGTCCCTCGGATGGTGTCCCTGCCCTGTTGGTGTCCCTGCCCTGTCCATGGTGTCCCTGGCCTGTCAATGGTGTCCCTCACCTGTTGGTGTCCCTGGGATGGTGTCCCTGCCATGTCCATGGTGTCCCTGCCCTGTCCATGGTGTCCCTCACCTGTTGGTGTCCCTGCCATGGATTGGTGTCCCTGCCCCGGGATGGTGTCCCCAGAGCCATGAAGGTGTCCCTGCCCTGTCCATGGTGTCCCTCACCTGTTGGTGTCGCGGGCCACGTCCTCGTAGACGCTCTGCACGCCGATCTCCAGCCGCGTGCAGCCGTAGCCCAGCTGGGACAGTGTCCCTACCCTGTCAATGGTGTCCCCAGACCCATGAAGGTGTCCCCAGACCCATGAAGGTGTCCCTGCCCTGGATTGGTGTCCCTCACCTGTTGGTGTCGCGGGCCACGTCCTCGTGGACGCTCTGCACGCCGATCTCCAGCCGCGTGCAGCCGTAGCCCAGCTGGGACGGTGTCCCCAGGCCCATGAAGGTGTCCCCAGACCATGAAGGTGTCCCCTGACCCAGGATGGTGTCCCTGCCCTGTCAATGGTGTCCCTGCCCTGTCCATGGTGAACCTCACCTGTTGGTGTCGCGGGCCACGTCCTCGTAGATGCTCTGCACGCCGATCTCCAGCCGCGTGCAGCCGTAGCCCAGCTGGGACGGTGTCCCTGCCCCGGGATGGTGTCCCCAGACCCAGGATGGTGTCCCTCACCTGTTGGTGTCCCTAGGATGGTGTCCCTGCCCTGTCAATGGTGTCCCTGCCGTGTTGGTGTCCCTGCCCTGGGATGGTGTCCCCAGACCCATGAAGGTGTCCCTGCCCTGTCAATGGTGTCCCCATGAAGGTGTCCCTGCCCTGTCCATGGTGTCCCTGCCCTGTCCATGGTGTCCCTCACCTGTTGGTGTCGCGGGCCACGTCCTCATAGACGCTCTGCACGCCGATCTCCAGCCGCGTGCAGCCCAGCTGGGACGGTGTCCCTGCCATGGGAAGGTGTCCCTGCCCTGTCCATGGTGTCCCTGCCCTGTCAATGGTGTCCCCATGGAGGTGTCCCTGCCCTGGATTGGTGTCCCTGCCATGGATTGGTGTCCCTCACCTGTTGGTGTCCCTGGCCACGTCCTCGTAGACGCTCTGCACGCCGATCTCCAGCCGCGTGCAGCCGTAGCCCAGCTGGGACGGTGTCCCTGCCATGGGATGGTGTTCCTGCCCTGTCCATGGTGTCCCTGCCCTGTCCATGGTGTCCCTGCCCTGGATTGGTGTCCCTCACCTGTTGGTGTCCCTGCCATGGATTGGTGTCCCTGCCCTGTTGGTGTCCCTGCCCTGTCAATGGTGTCCCTGCCCTGTCAATGGTGTCCCCATGAAGGTGTCCCCAGACCCAGGAAGGTGTCCCTGCCCTGTCCATGGTGTCCCTCACCTGTTGGTGTCCCTGCCCTGTCCATGGTGTCCCTCACCTGTTGGTGTCCTGGGCCACGTCCTCGTAGACGCTCTGCACGCTGATCTCCAGCCGCGTGCAGCCGTAGCCCAGCTGGGACAGTGTCCCTACCCTGTCAATGGTGTCCCCAGACCCATGATGGTGTCCCTGCCCTATCAATGGTGTCCCCATGATGGTGTCCCTGCCCTGGATTGGTGTCCCTCACCTGTTGGTGTCGCGGGCCACGTCCTCGTAGACGCTCTGCACGCCGATCTCCAGCCGCGTGCAGCCGTAGCCCAGCATGGCGCTCAGGTGCGGCCGCAGGCAGTAGTCCGGCCGCGTCTCGATGGTGATGCCCACGCAGCGCGTGCGGCTCCGCTCCGAGTACCTGCGGGGAAAAATCCCATTTCTGGTTAAAATCCACCGGTTTGGGGTTTTTAGGGATATCAGGAGGAGCTTCTGGGGTGTTCTGGGTAAGGATTTTGAGGATTAAAACAAAAAATTTAATGTTCATTCTTCTCCGAGTGCCTGCGGGAAAATCCCATTTCTGGTTCAAATCAACAAGTTTGGGGTTTTTAAATGACCTTGGGAGGAGTTTCTGGGGTGTTCTGGGTGAGGATTTGGAGGATTAAAGGGAAAAATTTAATGTTTATTCTTCTCTGAGTGCCTGTGGGGAAAATCCCATTTCTGGTTAAAACCAACAAGTTTGGGGTTTTAAATGACCTCGGGAGGAGTTTCTGGGGGGTTCCGGGTGAAGATTTTGAGGATTAAAGGGAAAAATTTAACGTTCATTCTTCTCCGAGGACCTGCGGGAAAATCCCATTTCTGGTTAAAAGGAACAATTTTGGGGTTTCAGGGATATCGGGAGGAGTTTTGGGGGGGTTCCGGGTGAGGATTTCGAGGATTAAAACAAAAAATTTAATGTTCATTCTTCTCCGAGTGCCTGTGGGAAAATCCCATTTCTGCTCAAAATCCCCCGGTTTGGGGTTTTCAGGGATATCGGGGGGAGTTTCTGGGGGGTTCCGGGTGAGGATTTGGAGGATTAAAGGGAAAAATTCAATGTTTATTCTTCTCCAAGGACCTGCGGGAAAATCCCATTTCTGCTCAAAATCCCCCGGTTTGGGGTTTCAGGGATATCAGGAGGAGTTTCTGGGGTGTTCTGGGTGAGGATTTGGAGGATTAAAACAAAAAATTGAATGTTTATTCTTCTCCAAGTGCCTGCGGGGAAAATCCCATTTCTGGTTAAAAGGAACAAGTTTGGGGTTTTCAGGGATATCAGGGAGAGTTTCTGGGGGATTCCAGGTGAGGATTTGGAGGATTAAAGGGAAAAATTTCACGTTTATTCTACTCCGAGGACCTGCGGGAAAAATCCCATTTCTGGTTCAAATCAACAAGTTTGGTGTTTTTAGGGATATCTGGAGGAGTTTTGGGGGTGTTCTGGGTGAGGATTTTGAGGATTAAAACAAAAAATTTCAGGTTTATTCTTCTCCGAGTACCTGCGGGGAAAATCCCATTTCTGGTTAAAATCCACCAGTTTGGGGTTTTCTGGGATATCGGGGGGAGTTTCTGGGGTGTTCTGGGTGAGGATTTTGAGGATTAAAGGGAAAAATTTAATGTTTATTCTTCTCCGAGTGCCTGCAGGAAAATCCCATTTCTGGTCAAAATCCGCCCGTTTGGGGTATCAGGGATATCGGAGGGAGTTTCTGGGGGGTTCTGGGTGAGGATTTGGAGGATTAAAACAAAAAATTTAATGTTTATTCTTCTCCGAGTGCCTGCAGGAAAAATCCCATTTCTGGTCAAAATCAACAAGTTTAAATGACCTTGGGAGGAGCTTCTGGGGTGTTCTGGGTGAGGATTTTGAGGATTAAAGGGAAAAATTTCACGTTTATTCTTCTCCGAGTGCCTGCGGGGAAATCCCATTTCTGCTCAAAATCAACAAGTTTGGGGTTTCAGGGATATCAGGGGGCGTTTCTGGGGGGTTCCGGGTGAGAATTTGGAGGATTAAAGGGAAAAATTTAATGTTTATTCTTCTCCGAGTGCCTGCGGGGAAAATCCCGTTTCTGGTTAAAACCAACAAGTTTAAATGACCTTGGGAGGAGCTTCTGGGGGGTTCCGGGTGAGGATTTTGAGGATTAAAACAAAAAATTTCACGTTTATTCTTCTCTGAGGACCTGCAGGAAAATCCCATTTCTGGTCAAAATCAACAAGTTTGGGGTTTTCAGGGATATCAGGAGGAGTTTCTGGGGTGCTCCAGGTGAAGGTTTTTAAGAATTAAAGGTTAAAATTTAACATTTATTCTTCTTCTTCAAATACCTGCAGAGAAAAATCCCATTTCTGGTTAAAATGTACCAGGTTTGGGTTTTAAGTGAACTGGAAAAGAATTTCTGGCACCTTCCTGGTGAGGAATTTTAAGGATTAAATATTAATTTAATATTAACCAGAAATGGGATTTTTTTTCACGCAGGAGAGGAGTAAATGGTAAATTGTAACAGCAAAAATCAGGGTGGGGACAGAGAAAGGAGGTAAAAATAATGATTGCTGTCATTTATTTGATATCATTGATTTTATCATTTATATTCTTATACTTTGAGTATAGAGAGAGGAAAAGAAAAATTAAATAATTAAATAATTAAATAATTAAATAATTAAATAATTAAATAATTAAATAATTAAGTAATTATTCTTTTCTCTATTCCCACCCTGATTTTGCTGTTGACAGGAGCAGCTTCCCTTTGCCCCAAGTTATCAAAAACTTTATTTTTTTTTCTATTTTTTTCACTCTTTTATTTATTTCTATTTTAATTTTTTTGGAGTCTGTGCTGATTCTCATTTTCCTGGCATGATAAACAATGGGGCTGTCAGAGCAGTGAGCACAGACTGGAAATGTTGGAATTTTAATTTCATTTATTTATTCAAACCCTTCTTTCCACAGCCTGTCCCCAATTATCGCAGTATTGACGGAAATTTGAATTTATTTTAATTTGCTGAGCAGTTTGAAGTGAGTTCATATTTTTTAATGGGTTTGAACCCACTCGGGGATTTTATTTTGGTTTTTTTTAATGAAGTTTGAGGGATTTTAATTGGGATTTTTTTGGGGGAAATTGTGCTTTATGCTGGTTTTATTTCCATTTTTATTTTATTTCCATTTTGATTTATTTCAATTTTATTTCCATTTTTATTTTTATTTTTATTTTATTTCACTTCCATTCAAAAATTCCCAGCAGTTTGATGATGAATCTTTATAAACTCCTAATAAAAACCTGAATTAATCGTCCTGAACTTGGGGGTGCAGATATGAAAACTTTAATTTTATTATTTTTTAAATTCTCCGTTCGACAGCCTGTCCCCAAATATCGCAGTATTGACAGAAATTTGAATTTATTTACATTTGTTGAGCAGTTTGAAGTGAATTCATATTTTTTAATGAGTTTGAACCCACTCGGGGATTTTATTTTGGTTTTTTTTTTGCTTTTTTTTTGAGGTTTGAAGGATTTTAATTGGAGTTTTTTTTTTGAGGGAGAAATTTTGGTTTGTGATGGTTTTATTTCCATTTTTATTTCCATTTTTATTTTAATTCCGAAAGAAATCAATGTAAGGCTGTTTTATATATTTAAATTCAAAGATAAATCAATCTGATGCTGTTTTATATATTTAAATTAAATGAGAAATCACGATAATGCTGTTTAACATATTTAAATGAAAAGAGAAATCAATTTATTGCTGTTTCATATATTTAAATTCAAAGAGAAATCGATTTATTGCTGTTTTATATTCAATTTTCCCAGTTTTCAGTGCTGGAAACACTGGACAGGGTTGTATCAAAATGCGGATTTAAATGAAAGATTTAATGGATTTAAATGAAAGATTTAATGGATTTTAAATGAAGATTTCAGGGGATTTTTCACCAAACTGTGAGGATCTCATGGGTAGATCCCAAACAGGGATTTCCAGTCAAGAGAGGGAAAAAAAACCCCACAGGAAAATTGGAATAAAATATTGGGTGGGAAAAGGATTTTAAATCCTAAAATTTCCAGGATGGTTTGGGGAAAATTGGGAATTGGAATAAAATATTGAGTGGGAAAAGCTTTGAAATCCCAAAATTTCCAGACTGGGAAATAACGGGGAGATAATTAACAGTAATTGCCGCTGAGATAATTAACGGTAATCACTGGTGACGTAATTAATGGTAATCACTGGGTGAGACAGTTAATGGTAATCACTGCTGAGATAATTAACGGCAATCACTGGTGAGATAATTAAGGGTAATCACTGCTGAGATAATTAACGGTAATCACTGGCAGACCCCAAATAATCCCAGATAATCTGAAATAATCTGAAATAATCCCACATAATCCCAAATAATCTGAAATAATTCCAAATAACCCCAAATAATCCCAGATAATCCCAAATAATCCCAAATAACCCCAGATAACCCGAAATAATCCCAGATAATCAGAAATAATCTGAAATAATCCCAGATAATCCCAGATAACCCCAAATAATCCCAGATAATCCCAGATAACCCCAAATAATCCCAGATAATCCCAGATAACCTCAAATAATCCGAAAAAATCTGAAATAACCCCAAATAATCCCAAATAATCCCAGATAATCTGAAATAATCCCAAATAATCCCAAATAATTTGAAATAATCCCAAATAACACCAAATAATCCCAAATAATCCCAAATAACCCCAATAACCGCAATCCCCGGCTGGGACGGGCAGGTGGGGCTGCAGAGCACGGGGGGAATTTCACACCTGTCACACCTCTCATTCACACCTTTCATTCACACCGTTCACACCTTTCATTCACACCTTTCATTCACACCTTTCACACCTCTCACACCTTCCATTCACACCTTTCATACCTTTCATTCACACCTTTAATTCACAGCTTTCATTTACACCTCTCAAATCTCTCACTCCTTTCATTCACACCTCTCACACCTCTCATTCCTTTCACACCTTTCACACCTTTCACTCCTTTCACACCTCTCACTCCTTTCACACCTTCCATTCACACCTTTCATTCACACCTTTCACTCCTTTCACTCCTCTCACACCTTTCACACCTTTCACTGCTTTCATTCACACCTTTCACACCTCTCATTCACACCTCTCACACCGTTCACACCTTTCATTCACACCTTTCACACCTCTCACACCTCTCACACCTTCCATTCACACCTTCCATTCACACCTTTCATATCTTTCATTCACAACTTTAATTCACACCTTTAATTCACACCTTTCATTCACACCACTCACACCTCTCACACCTTAGATTCACACCTTTCACTCCTTTCATTCACACCTTTCACACCTCTCACACCTTTCACTCCTCTCACACCTTTCATTCACACCTTTCATTCACTCCTTTCACACCTTTCATTCACACCTTTCACTCCTTTCACTCCTCTCACACCTTTCATTCACACCTCTCACACCTTTCACTCCTTTCACACCTCTCACTCCTTTCACACCTTTCATTCACACCTTTCATTCACACCTTTCACTCCTCTCACTCCTCTCACACCTTTCACACCTCTCACACCTCTCACCTCCCCCTTGGCTTTGCCGCTTTTGGAGAAGCAGAAAACAGAAAACAAAAAATGAGAAACCGGAGCAGGGAGAGGGGAAGGAAGAGCAGCAGAGGCTCAAAGGGAGAAGGGAAACGATGGCCAGAAAATGTGGAGGAAAGAAGGATCGAAAAAAAATCAGCCCAAAAAGAAAATTGGGAAGAAGGATCTGATGTAACTCAACCACCCCAAAACTTGGAAAGAAGGATCTAAACCAAGACAGCCACCCAATAAAATTGGAACGAAAAATCTAAACCAAATCAGCCACCCCATAAAATTGGAAAGGATCTAAAACAACTCAACCACCCCATAAATTGGAATGAAGGATCTAAGCCAGCTAAGTCACCCCAAAAACTGGAAAGAAGGATCTAAACCCCAAAACTTGGAAAGATCTAAACCAGCACATCCAGCCCATAAAATTGGAAAGAAGAATTTAAACCAACTCACCCACCCTAAAAAATTGGAAAGAAGGATCTAAATCAACTCAGCCACCCCAAAAATTGAAAAGAAGGATCTAAACCCCAAAACTTGGAAAGAAAGATCTAAACCAAGTCACCCACACAAAACACTGGAGAGAATTATCTAAACCAATTCAGGCACCATAAAAACTTGGAAAGAAGGATCTGAACCAAATCAGGCACCCAAAAATTGGAAAGAAGGATCTAAACCAACTCAGTCACCCTAAAAATTGGAAAGAGTCCAAATCAACTCAGCCACTCTAAAAATTTGGAAAGAATTATCTAAGACAACTCAGCCACCCCAAAAACTGGAAAGAAGGATCTAAACAAACACAGCCACCCAAAAACTTGGAATGAAGGATCTGAACCAAATCAGCCACCCCATAAAATTGGAAAGGATCTAAAACAACTCAACCACCCCAAAAATTGGAATGAAGGATCTAAACCAGCTAAGTCACCCCAAAAACTGGAAAGAAATATCCAAACCAATTCAGGCACCATAAAAAATTGGAAAGAAGAATCTAAACCCCAAAACATGGAAAGAAAGATCTAAACCAGCACATCCAGCCCATAAAAATGGAAAGAAGAATTTAAACCAACTCACCCACCCTAAAAAATTGGAAAGAAGGATCTAAAACAAATCAGTCACCCCAAAAATTGGAAAGAAGGATCTAAAACAACTCAGCCACCCCAAAAAATTGGAAAGATCTAAACCAAGTCACCCACCCAAAACACTGGAGAGAATTATCTAAACCAATTCAGGCACCATAAAAACTTGGAATGAAGGATCTGAACCAACTCAGCCACCCCAAAAATTGGAAAGAAGAATCTAAACCAAATCAGGCACCCCAAAAATTGGAAAGAAGGATCTAAACCAAATCAGGCACCCAAAAATTGGAAAGAGTCCAAATCAACTCAGCCACTCTAAAAATTTGGAAAGAATTATCTAAGACAACTCAGCCACCCCAAAAACTGGGAAGAAGGATCTAAACAAACACAGCCACCCAAAAACTTGGAATGAAGGATCTGAACCAAGACAGTCACCCCATAAAATTGGAAAGAAGGATGGAAACCAAATCAGCCACCTCATAAAATTGGAAAGGATCTAAAACCACTCAGCCACCCCAAAAATTGGAAAGAATTATCTAAAACAAATCAGTCACCCCAAAAATTGGAAAGAAGAATCTAAACCCCAAAACTTGGAAAGAAGGATCTAAACCAGCACATCCAGCCCATAAAATTGGAAAGAAGAATTTAAACCAACTCACCCACCCTAAAACCTCGGAAAGAAGGATCTAAACCAAATCAGGCACCCAAAAATTGGAAAGAAGGATCTAAAGCAACTCAGCCACCCCAAAAAATTGGAAAGATCTAAACCAAGTCACCCACCCAAAACACTGGAGAGAATTATCTAAACCAATTCGGGCACCATAAAAACTTGGAAAGAAGGATCTAAACCAAATCAGGCACCCAAAAATTGGAAAGAGTCCAAATCAACTCAGCCACTCTAAAAATTTGGAAAGAATTATCTAAGACAACTCAGCCACCCCAAAAACTGGAATGAAGGATCTAAACAAACACAGCCACCCAAAAACTTGGAATGAAGGATCTGAACCAAATCAGCCACCCAATAAAATTGGAAAAAAGGATGTAAACCAACTAAGCCACCCCAAAAACTGGAAAGAAACATCCAAACCAATTCAGGCACCATAAAAAATTGGAAAGAAGAATCTAAACCCCAAAACTTGGAAAGAAAGATCCAAACCAGCACATCCAGCCCATAAAATTGGAAAGAAGGATTAAACCAACTCAGTCACGCTAAAAAATTGGAAAAAAGGATCTAAAACAAATCAGTCACCCTAAAAATTGGAAAGAAGAATTTAAACCAACTCACCCACCCAAAACACTGGAGAGAATTATCTAAACCAATTCGGGCACCATAAAAACTTGGAAAGAAGGATCTAAACCAAATCAGGCACCCAAAAATTGGAAAGAAGGATCTAAACCAACTCAGTCACCCTAAAAATTGGAAAGAGTCCAAATCAACTCAGCCACTCTAAAAATTTGGAAAGAATTATCTAAGACAACTCAGCCACCCCAAATCTGGGAAGAAGGATCTAAACAAACACAGCCAACCAATAAAATTGGAATGAAGGATCTGAACCAAATCAGCCGCCCCATAAAATTGGAAAGGATCTAAAACAACTCAGCCACCCCAAAAACCAGAAAGAAATATCCAAACCAATTCAGGCACCATAAAAAATTGGAAAGAAGAATCTAAACCCCAAAACTTGGAAAGAAGGACCTAAACCAGCACAGCCAGCCCATAAAATTGGAAAGAAGAATTTAAACCAACTCACCCACCCTAAAACCTCGGAAAGAAGGATCTAAAACAAATCAGCCACCCAATAAAATTGGAAAGAAGGATCTGAACCAACTCAGCCACCCCAAAAAATTGAAAAGTAGGGTCTAAACCCCAAAACTTGGAAAGAAAGATCTAAACCAAGTCACCCACCCAAAACACTGGAGAGAATTATCTAAACCAATTCAGGCACCCTAAAAATTGGAAAGAAGGATCTGAACCAACTCAGGCACCCCAAAAATTGGAAAGAAGAATCTGAACCAACTCAACCCAAAAATTGGAAAGAGCCCAAATCAACTCAGCATCTCTAAAAATTTGGAAAGAATTATCTAAGACAACTCAGCCACCCCAAAAACTGGAATGAAGGATCTAAACAAACAGAGCCACCCAAAAACTTGGAATGAAGGATCTGAACCAAATCAGCCACCCCATAAAATTGGAAAGGATCTAAAACAACTCAACCACCCCAAAAATTGGAATGAAGGATCTAAGCCAACTCAGCCACCCCAAAAAACTGGAAAGAAATATCCAAACCAATTCAGGCACCATAAAAAATTGGAAAGAAGAATCTAAACCCCAAAACTTGGAAAGAAGGATCTAAACCAGCACATCCAGCCCATAAAATTGGAAAGAAGAATGTAAACCAATTCACCGACCCTAAAACCTCGGAAAGAAGGATCTAAAACAAATCAGCCACCCTAAAAATTGGAAAGATCTAAACCAAGTCACCCACCCAAAACACTGGAGAGAATTATCTAAACCAATTCAGGCACCATAAAAACTTGGAAAGAAGGATCTGAACCAAATCAGGCACCCCAAAAATTGGAAAGAAGGATCTAAACCAACTCAGTCACCCTAAAAATTGGAAAGAGTCCAAATCAACTCAGCCACTCTAAAAATTGGGAAAGAATTATCTAAGACAACTCAGCCACCCCAAAAACTTGGAATGAAGGATCTAAACAAACACAGCCACCCAAAAACTTGGAATGAAGGATCTGAACCAAGACAGGCACCCAATAAAATTGGAATGAAGGATCTAAAACAACTCAGCCACCCCAAAAACTGGAAAGAAATATCCAAACCAATTCAGGCACGATAAAAAATTGGAAAGAAGAATCTAAACCCCAAAACTTGGAAAGAAAGATCTAAACCAGCACAACCAGCCCATAAAATTGGAAAGAAGGATCAAACCAACTCAGTC
The DNA here is from genome assembly GCA_031885435.1 of Passerculus sandwichensis. Lineage (NCBI taxonomy): Eukaryota > Metazoa > Chordata > Aves > Passeriformes > Passerellidae > Passerculus > Passerculus sandwichensis. The sequence continues at coordinate 114,496,311 of CM063129.1, read as the reverse complement.
ACCCTAAAAAATTGGAAAGAACGATCTAAAACAAATCAGTCACCCTAAAAATTGGAAAGAAGGATCTAAACCAACTCAGCCACCCCAAAAATTGAAAAGAAGGATCTAAACCCCAAAAAGTTGGAAAGAAGGATCTAAACCCCAAAACTTGGAAAGAAAGATCTAAACCAAGTCACCCACCCACAAAACTGGAAAGAATTATCTAAACCAATTCAGGCACCATAAAAACTTCGAAAGAAGGATCTGAACCAACTCAGGCACCCCAAAAATTGGAAAAAAGGATCTAAACCAAATCAGCCACTCTAAAAATTGGAAAGAATTATCTAAAACAACTCAGCCACCCCAAAAATTGAAAAGAAGGATCTAAGCCCCAAAAAGTTGGAAAGAAGGATCTAAACCAGCCCAACCAGCCCATAGAATTGGAAAGAAAGATCTAAACCAACACAGTCACCCCAAAAATTGGAAAGAAGGATCTAAAAACAACAAAATTGGAAAGAAAGATCTAAACCAACACAGCCACCCCATAAAATTGGAAAAAAGGATCTAAACCAAATCAGGCAACCCAAAAAATTGGAAAGAAGGATCTAAACCAACTCAGCCACTCTAAAACTTTGGAAAGAATTATCTAAAACAACTCAGCCACTCCAAAAATTGCAAACATGGATCTAAAGCAACTCACTCACCCTAAAAACTTGGAGAGAATTATCTAAAGCAATTTAGACACCAAAAAAACTTGGAAAGAAGGATCGGAACCAACTCAGCCACCCCAAAAAATTGGAAAGTAGGATCTACAACAAATCAGTCACCCCAAAAATTGAAAAGAAGGATCTAAACCCCCAAACTTGGAAAGAAAGATCTAAACCAAGTCACCCACCCCAAAAAATTGGAAAGAAGGATCTAAACCAATTCAGCCACCCCAAAAACTGGAAAGAAATATCCAAACCAATTCAGGCACCATAAAAAATGGGAAAGAAGAATCTAAACCCCAAAACTTGGAAAGAAAGATCTAAACCAGCACATCCAGCCCATAAAATTGGAAAGAAGAATTTAAACCAACTCACCCACCCTAAAACCTCGGAAAGAAGGATCTAAACCAACTCAGTCACCCTAAAAATTGGAAAGAAGGATCTAAACCAACTCAGCCACCCCAAAAATTGGAAAGATCTAAAGCAAGTCACCCACCCAAAGCACTGGAGAGAATTATCTAAACCAATTCAGGCACCATAAAAACTTGGAAAGAAGGATCTAAACCAACTCAGGCACCCCAAAAAACTGGAAAGAAGGATCTGAACCAACTCAGTCACCCTAAAAATTGGAAAGAATTATCTAAAACAACTCAGCCACCCCAAAAACTGGGAAGAAGAATCTAAACAAACACAGCCACCCAATAAAATTGGAACGAAAAATCTAAACCAAATCAGGCACCCCATAAAATTGGAAAGGATCTAAAACAACTCAACCACCCCATAAATTGGAATGAAGGATCTAAGCCAACTCAGCCACCCCAAAAACTGGAAAGAAATATCCAAACCAATTCAGGCACTGTAAAAAATTGGAAAGAAGAATCTAAACCCCAAAACTTGGAAAGAAAGATCCAAACCAGCACATCCAACCCATAAAATTGGAAAGAAGGATCCAAACCCCACAAAATTGGAAAGAAGAATCTAAACCCCAAAACTTGGAAAGAAGGATCTAAACCAGCACATCCAGCCCATAAAATTGGAAAGAAGAATTTAAACCAACTCACCGACCCTAAAACCTCGGAAAGAAGGATCTAAACCAAATCAGTCACCCTAAAAATTGAAAAGAAGGATCTAAACCCCAAAACTTGGAAAGAAGGATCTAAACCAACACAGTCACCCAATAAAATTGGAATGAAGGATCTAAGCCAACTAAGCCACCCCAAAAACTGGAAAGAAATATCCAAACCAATTGAGGCACCACAAAAAATTGGAAAGAAGAATCTAAACCCCAAAACTTGGAAAGAAAGATCTAAACCAGCACATCCAGCCCATAAAATTGGAAAGAAGAATCAAACCAACTCACTCACGCTAAAACCTCGGAAAGAAGGATCTAAACCAAATCAGTCGCCCCAAAAAATTGGAAAGATCTAAACCAAGTCAGGCACCCCGAAAATTGGAAAGAGTCCAAATCAACTCAGCCACTCTAAAAATTTGGAAAGAATTATCAAAGACAACTCAGCCACCCCAAAAACTGGGAAGAAGGATCTAAACAAACACAGCCACCCAAAAACTTGGAATGAAGGATCTGAACCAAATCAGCGACCCCATAAAATTGGAAAGGATCTAAAACCACTCAGCCACCTCAAAAATTGGAAAGAAGGATCTAAGCCAACTCAGCCACCCCAAAAACTGGAAAGAAATATCCAAACCAATTCAGGCACCATAAACAATTGGAAAGAAGAATCTAAACCCCAAAACTTGGAAAGAAAGATCTAAACCAGCACATCCAGCCCATAAAATTGGAAAGACGGATCAAACCAACTCAGCCACCCCAAAAATTGGAAAAAAGGATCTAAACCAAATCAGGCACCCAAAAAATTGGAAAGAAGGATCTAAATCTCAGAAAATTGGAAAGAAGGATCTAAAGCAACTCAGCCACTCCATAAAATTGGACAGAACGGTCAAAACCAACTCAGCCACCCCAAAAAATTGGAAAGCAGGATCTAAAACAAATCAATCACCCCAAAAAATTGGAAAGAAGGATCTAAACCAACTCAGCCACCTCAAAAAATTGGAAAGAAGGATCTAAAACAAATCAGTCACCCCAGAAATTGAAAAGAAGGATCTAAGCCCCAAAACTTGGAAAGAAAGATCTAAACCAAGTCACCCACACCAAAAAATTGGAAAGAAGGATCTAAATCAACTCAGCCACCCCAAAAATTGGAAAGTTCCTGGTCTTCACTTGGGGAAGAGCAAGGATTGGGAAGATCCAGCACCTCAAACAGGTTTAAAATGTCACAAATAAACCATTTTTGGTGCCCTTCATTTCCAAAGAGTCCTGTGGAAAAACTGGAATGTTTGGAGAGGAAAATCAAGAATTTTAATCAGGAATCCTGGGCCAGGAAATTCCCCAGGGAAAAGCAAAGATTGGCACCATCCAGCACCTCAAACAGGTTTAAAATGTCACAAATAAACCATTTTTGGTGCCCTTCATCTCCAAAGAGTCCTGTGGAAAATCTGGAATGTTTGGAGGGGAAAATCAAGAATTTTAATCAGGAATCCTGGGCCAGGAAAGTTCCCAGGGAAAAGCAAAGATCCAGCACCTCAAACAGGTTTAAAATGTCACAAATAAACCATTTTTGGTGCCCTTCATTTCCAAAGAGTCCCGTGGAAAATCTGGAATGTTTGGAGGGGAAAATTCAAGAATTTTAATTGGGAATCCTGGGCCAGGAAATTCCCCAGGGAAAAGCAAAGATTGGGAAGATCCAGCACCTCAAACAGGTTTAAAATGTCACAAATAAACCATTTTTGGTGCCCTTCATCTCCAAAGAGTCCTGTGGAAAAACTGGAATGTTTGGAGTGAAAAATCAAGAATTTTAATCAGGAATCCTGGGCCAGGAAAGTTCTCAGGGAAAAGCAAAGACTGGGAAGATCCAGCACCTCAAACAGGTTTAAAATGTCACAAATAAACCATTTTTGGTGCCCTTCATCTCCAAAGAGTCCTGTGGAAAAACTGGAATGTTTGGAGTGAAAAATCAAGAATTTTAATCAGGAATCCTGGGCCAGGAAAGTTCTCAGGGAAAAGCAAAGACTGGGAAGATCCAGCACCTCAAACAGGTTTAAAATGTCACAAATAAACCATTTTTGGTGCCCTTCATCTCCAAAGTGTCCCGTGGGAAGACTGGAATGTTTGGAGAGGAAAAATCAAGAATTTTAATCAGGAATCCTGGGCCAGGAAAGTTCCCAGGGAAGAGCAAAGATCCAGCACCCCAAACAGGTTTAAAATGTCACAAATAAACCATTTTTGGTGCCCTTCATCTCCAAGGAGTCCTGTGGGAAAACTGGAATGTTTGGAGGGAAAAATCAAGAATTTTAATCAGGAGTTCTGGGCCAGGAAATTCCCAAGGGAAAAGCAAAGATTGGGAAGATCCAGCACCCCAAACAGGTTTAAAATGTCACAAATAAACCATTTTTGGTGCCCTTCATTTCCAAAGAGTCCTGTGGAAAAACTGGAATGTTTGGAGGGGAAAATCAAGAATTTTAATCGGGAATACTGGGCCAGGAAAGTTCCCAGGGAAAAGCAAAGATCCAGCACCTCAAACAGGTTTAAAATGTCACAAATAAACCATTTTGGTGCCCACAACCGTGGGTGTCACACAGGGACATCCCCAAATGCAGAATTAAACCCCAAAATGACCCCACAGGTTTCTGAAGGGAAAATTGTCACTGGAACCCACATCTCACACATCCTCAGCCATTACTGAAATTGCCTCCCTGACCCTGATCTTTACCACCTCTGCTTTAGCACAGAATTCCAGAGAGGAAAATCAAGAATTTTAATCAGGAATCCTGGGCCAGGAAAGTTCCCAGGGAAAAGCAAGGATTGGGAAGATCCAGCACCTCAAACAGGTTTAAAATGTCACAAATAAACCATTTTTGGTGCCCTTCATTTCCAGAGTCCTGTGGAAAATCTGGAATGTTTGGAGGGGAAAATCAAGAATTTTAATCAGGAATCCTGGGAAAGTTTAATCAGGAAAGTTCCCAGGGAAAAGCAAAGATTGGCACCATCCAGCACCCCAAACAGGTTTTAAAATGTCACAAATAAACCATTTTTGGTGCCCTTCATTTCCAAAGAGTCCTGTGGAAAAACTGGAATGTTTGGAGAGGAAAAATCAAGAATTTTAATCAGGAATCCTGGGCCAGGAAATTCCCAGAGAAAAGCAAAGATTGGGAAGATCCAGCACCTCAAACAGGTTTAAAATGTCACAAATAAACCATTTTTGGTGCCCTTCATTTCCAAGGAGTCCTGTGGAAAAACTGGAATGTTTGGAGGGGAAAAATTCAAGAATTTTAATCAGGAGTTCTGGGCCAGGAAAGTTCCCAGGGAAAAGCAAAGATCCAGCACCTCAAACAGGTTTAAAATGTCACAAATAAACCATTTTTGGTGCCCTTCATTTCCAGAGTCCTGTGGAAAATCTGGAATGTTTGCAGGGGAAAAATCAAGAATTTTAATCAGGAGTTCTGGGCCAGGAAATTCCCCAGGGAAAAGCAAAGATTGGGAAGATCCAGCACCTCAAACAGGTTTAAAATGTCACAAATAAACCATTTTGGGTGCCCTTCATCTCCAAAGAGTCCTGTGGAAAAACTGGAATGTTTGCAGGAGAAAATCAAGAATTTTAATCAGGAATCCTGGGTCAGGAAAGTTCCTAGGGAAAAGCAAAGATCCAGCACCTCAAACAGGTTTAAAATGTCGCAAATAAACCATTTTTTATGTGCTTCATCTCCAAAGAGTCCTGTGGAAAATCTGGAATGTTTGGAGGGGAAAATCAAGAATTTTAATCAGGAGTTCTGGGCCAGGAAAATTCCCAGGGAAAAGCAAGGATTGGGAAGATCCAGCACCTCAAACAGGTTTAAAATGTCACAAATAAACCATTTTTGGTGTCCTTCATTTCCAAAGACTCCTGTGGAAAAACTGGAATGTTTGGAGAGGAAAATCAAGAATTTTAATCAGGAATCCTGGGCCAGGAAAGTTCCCAGGGAAAACTAAAGATTGGCACCATCCATCACCCCAAACAGGTTTAAAATAAATAAATAAAAGCAAAGATCCAGCACCTCAAAAGCAAAGATCCAGCACCTCAAACAGGTTTAAAATGACACAAATAAACCATTTTTGGTGCCCTTCATTTCCAAAGAGTCCTGTGGGAAAACTGGAATGTTTGGAGAGGAAAAATGAAGAATTTTAATCAGGAGTTCTGGGCCAGGAAAGTTCCCTGGGAAAAGCAAAGATCCAGCACCTCAAACAGGTTTAAATGTCACAAATAAACCATTTTTGGTGCCCTTAATTTCCAAAGAGTCCTGTGGAAAATCTGGAATGTTTGGAGGGGAAAATCAAGAATTTTAATCAGGAATCCTGGGCCAGGAAAGTTCCCAGGGAAAAGCAAAGATTGGGAAGATCCAGCACCTCAAACAGGTTTCAAATGTCACAAATAAACCATTTTTTGGTGCCCTTCATCTCCAAAGAGTCCTGTGGAAAAACTGGAATGTTTGGAGGGGAAAAATCAAGAATTTTAATCAGGAGTCCTGGGCCAGGAAAGTTCCCAGGGAAGAGCAAAGATCCATCACCTCAAACAGGTTTTAAATGTCCCAAATAAACCATTTTTGGTGCCCACAACCGTGGGTGTCACACAGGGACGTCCCCAAATGCAGAATTAAACCCCAAAATGACCCCACAGGTTTCTGAAGGGAAAATTGTCACTGGAACCCACATCTCACACATCCTCAGCCATTACTGAAATTGCCTCCCTGATCCTGATCTTTACCACCTCTGCTTTATCACAGAATTCCAGAGAGGAAAAAAATCAAGAATTTTAATCAGGAGTTCTGGGCCAGGAAAGTTCCCAGGGAAAAGCAAAGATTGGGAAGATCCAGCACCTCAAACAGGTTTTAAATGTCACAAATAAACCATTTTGGTGCCCTTCATTTCCAAAGAGTCCTGTGGAAAAACTGGAATGTTTGGAGGGGAAAATCAAGAATTTTAATCAGGAATCCTGGGAAAGTTTAATCAGGAAAGTTCCCAGGGAAAAGCAAAGATTGGCACCATCCAGCACCTCAAACAGGTTTAAAATGTCACAAATAAAACATTTTGGTGCCCTTCATTTCCAAGGAGTTCTGTGGAAAAACTGGAATGTTTGGAGAGGAAAAATCAAGAATTTTAATCGGGAATCCTGGGCCAGGAAATTCCCCAGGGAAAAGCAAAGATCCAGCACCCCAAACAGGTTTCAAATGTCACAAATAAACCAATTTTGGTGCCCTTCATTTCCAAAGAGTCCTGTGGAAAAACTGGAATGTTTGGAGAGGAAAAATCAAGAATTTTAATCAGGAGTTCTGGGCCAGGAAAGTTCCCAGGGAAAAGCAAAGATCCAGCACCCCAAACAGGTTTAAAATGTCACAAATAAACCATTTTTGGTGCCCTTCATTTCCAAAGAGTCCTGTGGAAAAACTGGAATGTTTGGAGGGGAAAATCAAGAATTTTAATCAGGAGTCCTGGGCCAGGAAAGTTCCCAGGGAAAAGCAAAGATCCAGCACCTCAAACAGGTTTAAAATGTCACAAATAAACCATTTTTGGTGCCCACAACTGTGGGTGTCACACAGAGACACTGCTCAGGGACATCCCCAAATGCAGAATTAAACCCCAAAATGACCCCACAGGTTTCTGAAGGGAAAATTGTCACTGTAACCCACATCTAACACATCCTCAGCCATTACTGAAATTGCCTCCCTGATCCTGATCTTTACCACCTCTGCTTTATCACAGGGCAGCCTGGGAATAAATTCAGCAAGAATTCGTTCAGCAGCCACAATTCCCTGTGAATAAACCCAGAATCAGAGAATATTCTGACAAAGCAGGTGGCAAACCTTCCTCACTGACACGTTTCAAAAGCTGCAGCTTTGATGATTGCCCAGAGCAGGCATTTCTGAAAGCTCAAATGCCAATTATTTGACTTTTTGCTGCTCCCTTTTTATTACAACATTTTTTATTACAACATTTCAGTGCTTTCTTTATCACCAGCACCGGGACTATGACAGAGCACTTTGGTTTCTTAGCAGCCAAGGTTCAAGCTTTTCAAAGCCTGAAAAAAAAGTTGCTAAAAATACAGCCATTTATTGACTAAAACACCATTTAGAGAAGGTAACAGTACCTATGCGTGCTAAAAGGTAAGGGAGAACAAGTTTTTTTCCCTCCCTGAGATGCCACCAACAGATAATTCTGCTCCCTCCTGCTGTGTCGCTTGTTTCAAAATCCACAATGGAATTCTTTCTGAGGTAAAAACCCTGCAAAACACCACTTCTCTACTCTTTCTCGATGTTTTTACCACATTTTTAACCCCCAAGGAATGGATCTGACACACGAAAAGCCTCAGAAAAAAAGGCAAAACATGAGTGGGAGCGGCTCAGTTCAGAGACACATCAGGCCTAACACATCCTGAGGTAAAAAACCTAAACCACACCAGTTATTTTCTCTTTCTCGTTGTTTTTACCACATTTTAACCCATAAAACACACCCACTTCTGGTATTAATTTTTTTTTACCACATTTTAACTCCAAGGAATGGCTCTACCACTGAAAATCCCTTGGAAAAAAGGCCCAGGATGAGCACAAGCAGCTCAGTTCAGAGACATTTCATGCTTAATCCATTCTGAGGTAAAAAACTTAGAACACACTTGTTTTCTACTCTTTCTCAGTATTTTCACCACATTTTAACCCCAAGGAATGGCTCTGCCACACAAAATCCCTCCCAAGAAGAAAAGGCACAGCACAAGTGTCACAGTTCAGACACACTTCAGGCCTGATCCATTCTGAGGTAAAAACCCCACAACACACCAATTTTCTACTCTTTCACAATGGTTTTACTACATTTTAACCCATCAAATACCCCCATTTTCTTCTCTTTCTCTGTATTTTTACTACATTTTAACCCCCAAGGAATGGCTCTGCCACTCAAAAATCCTTGGAAAAAAAGGCCCAGCACAAGCGGCTCAGTTCACAGACTCTTCAGGCCAAATCCATTCTGAGGTAAAAAACCTAAACCACACCAGTTATTTTCTCTTTCTCGTTGCTTTTACCACATTTTAACCCATAAAACACACCCACTTCTGGTATTCATTTTTTTTAACCACATTTTAACTCCAAGGAATGGCTCTACCACTGAAAATCCCTTGGAAAAAAGGCCCAGCATGAGCACAAGCAGCTCAGTTCAGAGACACTTCATGCTTAATCCATTCTGAGGTAAAAAACCTAGAACACACTTGTTTTCTACTCTTTCTCAGTATTTTCACCACATTTTAACCCCAAGGAATGGCTCTGCCACCCAAAATCCCTCCCAAGAAGAAAAGACACAGCACAAGCACAAGTGTCACAGTTCAGACACACTTCAGGCCTGATCCATTCTAAGGTAAAAACCCCACAACACACCAGTTTTCTACTCTTTCACAATGGTTTTACTACATTTTAACCCATCAAACAGACCCATTTTCTTCTCTTTCTCTGTATTTTTACCACATTTTAACCCCAAGGAATGGCTCTGCCACTCAAAAATCCTTGGAAAAAAAGGCCCAGCACAAGGGGCGCAGTTCAGAGACTCTTCAGGCCAAATCCATTCTGAGGTAAAAAACCTAAACCACACCAGTTATTTTCTCTTTCTCAGTATTTTTACCACATTTTAACCCCTAGGAATGGCTCTGCCACCCAAAAAGGCCCAGCATGAGCAGAAATGGCTCGGTTAAAAGATAATTCAAGCCTGATCCATTCTGAGGTAAAAACCCTAAAACACACCAGTTTTCTTCTCTTTCACCATGTTTTTATCATATTTTAACCCATAAAAAAACACCCATTTCCTTCTCTTTCTTAAAGTTTTTGCCATATTTTACCATCCAAGGAATGGCTCTGCCACCCAAAAACCCTCTGAAGAAAGGCCCAGCACAAGCACAAGTGTCACAGTTCAGAGACTCTTCAGGCCAAATTCATTCTGAGGTAAAAACCCTAAAACATACCTGTTTTCTTCACTTTCTCAGTATTTTAACCCCAAGGAATGGCTCTGCCACCCAAAATCCCTCCCAAGAAGAAAAAACACAGCACAAGCACAAGTGTTACAGTTCAGAGACACATTTCAGGCCTGATCCATTCTGAGATAAAAACCCCACAACACACCAATTTTCTACTCTTTCACAATGGTTTTACTACATTTTAACCCATCAAACACCCCCATTTTCTTCTCTTTCTCTGTATTTTTACTACATTTTAACCCCAAGGAATGGCTCTGCCGCCCAAAAATCCTTGGAAAAAAAGGCCCGGCACAAGGGGCGCAGTTCAGAGACTCTTCAGGCCAAATCCATTCTGAGGTAAAAAACCTAAACCACACCAGTTATTTTCTCTTTCTCGGTATTTTTACCACATTTTAACCCCTAGGAATGGCTCTGCCACCCAAAAAGGCCCAGCATGAGCAGAAATGGATCAGTTTAGAGACACTTCAGGCCTAATCCATTCTGAGGTAAAAACTCTTCTCTTTCTCATTGTTTTAACCACATTTTAACCCGTAACACACACCCATTTCCTTCTCCTTCTCTTTCTCAGTATTTTTACCACATTTTAACCCCAAGGAATGGCTCTAGTACCAAAAAACCTTCTGAAAAAACGGCCCAGCACAAGTGGGTCAGTACAGAAACACTTCAGGCCTGATCCACTCTGAGGTAAAAACCCTAAACCACACCAGTTATTTTCTCTTCCTCAGTATTTTCACCACATTTTAACCCCAAGGAATGGCTCTGCCACACAAATCTCTCCCAAGAAGAAAAGGCACAGGATGAGCAGAAGTCACTCAGTTCAGAGCCACTTCAGGCCAAGATCCATTCTGAGGTAAAAACCATCAACCACACCTATTTCCTTCTTTATCCTTCTTTTTCTCATTGTTTTTACCACGTTTTAGTCTCAAGAAATGGTTCTATGACTGAAAAACCCTCTGAAAAAAAGGCCCAGCACGATCACAAGTGGCTCAGCTCAGAGACACTTCAGGCCTGATCCACTCTGAGGTAAAAACCCTCAACTAAGCCCATTTCCTTCTTTTTCTCAGTATTTTCACCACATTTTAACCCCAAGGAATGGCTCTGACACCCAAAATCCCTCCCAAGAAGAAAAGGCACAGCACAAGCACAAGTGTCACAGTTCAGACACATTTCAGGCCTGATCCATTCTGAGGTAAAAACCCCACAACACACCAGTTTTCTACTCTTTCACAATGGTTTTACTACATTTTAACCCATCAAACAGACCCATTTTCTTCTCTTTCTCTGTATTTTTGCTACATTTTAACCCCCAAGGAATGGCTCTGCCACTCAAAAATCCTTGGAAAAAAAGGCCCAGCACAAGCGGCTCAGTTCAGAGACTCTTCAGGCCCAATCCATTCTGAGGTAACAAACCTCAACCACACCAGTTATTTTCTCTTTCTCAGTATTTTCACCACATTTTAACCCCTAGGAATGGCTCTGCCACCCAAAAAGGCCCAGCATGAGCAGAAATGGCTCAGTTAAAAGATAATTCAAGCCTGATCCATTCTGAGGTAAAAACCCTAAAACACGCCAGTTTTCTTCTCTTTCACCATGTTTTTATCATATTTTAACCCATAAAAAACACCCATTTCCTTCTCTTTCTCAATGTTTTTGCCATATTTTACCATCCAAGGAATGGCTCTGCCACCCAAAAACCCTCTGAAGAAAGGCCCAGCACAAGCACAAGTGTCTCTTTTCAGAGACTCTTCAGGCCAAATCCATTCTGAGGTAAAAAACCTAAACCACACCAGTTATTTTCTCTTTCTCAGAATTTTTACCACATTTTAAACCCTAGGAATGGCTCTGCCACCCAAAAAGGCCCAGCATGAGCAGAAATGGCTCAGTTTAGAGACACTTCAGGCCTAATCCATTCTGAGGTAAAAACCCTTCTCTTTCTCATTGTTTTAACCACATTTTAACCCGTAACACACACCCATTTCCTTCTCCTTCTCTTTCTCAGTATTTTTACCACATTTTAACCCCAAGGAATGGCTCTAGTACCAAAAAACCCTCTGAAAAAACGGCCCAGCACAAGTGGGTCAGTACAGAAACACTTCAGGCCTGATCCACTCTGAGGTAAAAACCCTAAACCACACCAGTTATTTTCTCTTCCTCAGTGTTTTTACCACATTTTAACCCCAAGGAATGGCTCTGCCACCCAAAAAGCCTTTGAAAAAAAGCCCAGCACAAGTACAAGCAGCTCAGTTCAGAGACATCTCAGGCCTGATCCATTCTGAGGTAAAAACTCTAAAATAAACCCGCTTCCCTCTCTTTCTCTGTATTTTTACCACATTTTAACTTCAAGGAATGGCTCTGCCACCTGAAAACCCTCAAAAAAAAGGTGCAGCAGGAGCAGAGTGGCTCAGTTCATACACACTTCAGGCCTAACCCACTCAGAGGTAAAAACCCTACAACACACAGGGTTTACTTTTCTTTCAGAATGTTTTTACCACAGTTTAACCCATCAAACACCCCCATTTTCTTATCTTTCTCAGTGTTTTTACCTCGTTTTAACCCCAAGGAATGGCTCTACCACTGAAAAATCCCTCTGAAAAAAAGGCCCAGCACGATCACAAGTGGCTGAGTTCAGGCACTTCAGGCCTGATCCACTCTGAGGCAAAAACCCTAAACTAAGCCCATTTCCTTCTTTTTCTCAGTATTTTCACCACATTTCAACCCCAAGGAATGGCTCTGCCACACAAAATCCCTTTCAAGAAGAAAAGGCACAGGATGAGCACAAGTGACTCAGTTCAGAGACACTTCAGGCCTGATCCACTCTGAGGTAAAAACCATCAACCACACCTATTTCCTTCTTTATCCTTCTCTTTCTCATTGTTTTTACCACGTTTTAGTCCCAAGAAATGGTTCTATGACTGAAAAACCCCCTGAAAAAAAGGCCCAGCACGATCACAACTGGCTGAGTTCAGACACTTCAGGCCTGATCCACTCTGAGGTAAAAACCCTCAACTAAGCCCATTTCCTTCTTTTTCTCAGTATTTTCACCACATTTTAACCCCAAGGAATGGCTCTGCCACACAAAATCTCTCCCAAGAAGAAAAGGCACAGGATGAGCACAAGTGGCTCAGTTCAGAGACACTTCAGGCCTAATTCACACTTGAGGTAAAAACCCTAAAAACCGCCCATTTCCTTCTCTTTTTCCTCCTCTTTCTCAGTATTTTCACCACATTTCAACCCCAAGGAATGGCTCTACCACTGACAAAACCCTCGAAAAAAAGGCCCAGCACGATCACAAGTGGCTGAGTTCAGAGGCACTTCAGGCCTAGATCCATTCTGAGGTAAAAACCATCAACCACACCTATTTCCTTCTTTATCCTTCTCTTTCTCAAGTGTTTTTACCACGTTTTAGTCCCAAGAAATGGTTCTATGACTGAAAAACCCTCCGAAAAAAAGGCCCAGCACGATCACAAGTGGCTGAGTTCAGACACTTCAGGCCTGATCCACTCTGAGGTAAAAACCCTAAACAACGCCCATTTCCTTCTTTTTCTCAGTATTTTCACCACATTTTAACCCCAAGGAATGGCTCTGCCACACAAAATCCCTCTCAAGAAGAAAAGGCACAGGATGAGCACAAGTGTCACAGTTCAGAGACACTTCAGGCCTAATTCACACTTGAGGTAAAAACCCTAAACTAAGCCCATTTCCTTCTTTTTCTCAGTATTTTCACCACATTTCAACCCCAAGGAAAGTCTCTACCACTGAAAAAACACTCTGAAAAAAGGCCCAGCATGATCACAAGTGGCTCAGTTCAGAGACACTTCAGGCCTGATCCACTCTGAGGTAAAAACCCTAAACCAAGCCCATTTCCTTCTTTTTCTCAGTATTTTCACCACATTTTAACCCCAAGGAATGGCTCTGACACCCAAAATCTCTCCCAAGAAGAAAAGGCACAGGATGAGCACAAGTGACTCAGTTCAGAGACACTTCAGGCCTAATTCACACTTGAGGTAAAACCCTAAACAACGCCCATTTCCTTCTTTTTCTCAGTATTTTCACCACATTTCAACCCCAAGGAATGTCTCTACCACTGACAAAACCCTCTCAAGAAGAAAAGGCCCAGCACGATCACAAGTGGCTCGGTTCAGCGGCACTCCATCGTGCTCCACGCAGGATGTTTGCATGCACTAATTAAGCGCCTGGCTGTAACGAGGAGCAGCAACAGAGGCTGCAGGCGAGTGAAGAGTGCTTTGGTTTATTTTTATTTCCCTCACAGCTTCCATCAAGGACCTCTGGGCAAGGTCTGGAGGGATCCTGACAAGCAGGACAGAGGCACGCTGCTCTCCTGCCATGCTGGGCTGATAAATGTGTAATTATCCCAAAAGCCATAATCACTGCCTGCTCTCAGACACAGCCAAGCATGTCCTGTCTCAGCTCAGGAAGCAAAAAAAAACAAAAAAAGGACATTGAAGGGGAAAAAATCCCTGACAAGCCCTTCTCACACTGCTGGGTTTTTTGAGCCTGCGGTGTTTTCTGAGCTCACATCCATCAAGTTCATGGCAACAACAATTTACTGAATTATTTTGTGTGTTTTTTGTTTTGTTCTTTTTTTTTTTTGCAGCGACAAATTATTAGCCAGCTGGAACTGCAAACACCAGGATTAATTAACATATGCTGGAGTGAAATATTTCCAACAAGGAAAATGCGTGGCTGGAACAGGAGCTGAGTTGAAAGCTCTTTTTGTTTTTTTGTTTTTTTTTTTACCCACCCCCATAAAAAAATAAATGTTTAGAGGAGGGGGAAAAAAAAAAAAAACCCAAACAAAGCTAATTTAGGCAAGGCAGTGCTTATCTCCTCCTCCCTTATGTGAGCTCTCTCTGCTTTTCCCAGTGAGCAGAGCCAAATTACAGATTGGATATTGCAGCTTCACGTTTTTCCCAGCAGCAACACGAGGTCCCAGACTCCTCACACTGAAATTTGGGGAGATCTGAGGGTGGGATTGCACTCCCTGATGTTTTTAGAGGTTGTGGTGTCTTTCAGGATCAGGATTTTTTTCCCCCAAGAATTGTGTTTGGTCACTCAGCCTGCACAAGGAAATGATTCCTTTGGATTTAATTCCCATTTCACCAACAGCTCTTGTGTGTCAGAGAAAAAAAAAATCAACATTTATCCTTCTTGTCTCTGCGCCACTCAGGAGCTCATAAATCTCTATTCTATCTCTCTCAAATATCTTTTCCCTGCTTCCACAGCATCATTTTCCTCCCCCCTGGTTTTTAAAGGGAAGAAATGAGCAAGGTTCAAGCTGTGAACATCCACGACACCATTTCCCAATTTTCTATTGATTCCCATCCCTGCAATTCCTCACACTGAGCTGATTTTTTAACTAACACCAAACACCAGGGCTGAGTTTCTCACAGTTATCCACTAAAACTTGAAAATTTATTCCTCAGCGGCATCAGCCAACTTGGAGATCGTTGTTCTGTTAAAAAACATTCAGGAAAAATCTCTTTGATAATCAATGTAAACAGATTTTCTCCTGCCCTTTTCACAACAGGTCAAAACAAGCAGTTCCAGCAGAGAGATTCCATTAATGACCTCCCTCTGCTGGGTTAATTGATCATTAAATCTATTTCTTAATCTCTTCTGCATGCAAAACCTCTGCTGTTGTTCCAACAACTCAGTGAAGGGCTTTTAGAAATTTGGGTTTTTAGAAATCCAGATTTTAGAAACCCAGGTTTTCAGAAATGCAGGTTTTCAGAAACCCAGGTTTTTAGAAATGCAGGTTTTCAGAAATCCAGGTTTTTAGAAAACCAGGTTTTAGTAATCCAGGTTTTTAGAAATGCAGATTTTCAGAAACCCAGGTTTTTAGAAATCCAGGTTTTTAGAAATGCAGGTTTTCAGAAACCCAGGATTTTAGAAAACCAGGTTTTTATAAACCCAGGTTTTCAGAAACCCAGGTTTTCAGAAATGCAGGTTTTCAGAAACCCAGGTTTTCAGAAACCCAGGTTTTTAGAAACCCAGGTGTTTAGAAATGCAGGTTTTCAGAAATGCAGGTTTTCAGAAATCCAGCTTTTTAGAAACCCAGGTTTTTAGAAATGCAGGTTTTCAGAAACGCAGGTTTTCAGAAATGCAGGTTTTCAGAAACCCAGGTTTTCAGAAACTCAGGTTTTTAGAAATCCAGGTTTTCAGAAACCCAGGTTTTCAGAAACCCAGGTTTTTAGAAATGCAGGTTTTCAGAAATCCAGGTTTTCAGAAACCCAGGTTTTTAGAAATCCAGGTTTTTAGAAATGCGGGTTTTCGGAAACCCAGGTTTTCAGAAATCCAGGTTTTTAGAAACCCAGGTTTTCAGAAACACACGTTTTCAAAAACCCAGGTTTTCAGAAATGCAGGTTTTCAGAAATGCAGGTTTTCAGAAATCCAGGTTTTTAGAAATCCAGGTTTTCCGAAACCCAGGTTTTCAGAAACCCAGGTTTTTAGAAATACAGGTTTTCAGCAATCCAGCTTTTTAGAAATGCAGGTTTTCAGAAACCCAGGTTTTAGAAATGCAGACTTTTAGAAACCCAGGTTTTCAGAAATCCGGGTTTTCAGAAATCCAGGTTTTCAGAAACCCAGGTTTTCAGAAATGCAGGTTTTTAGAAACCCAGGTTTTCAGAAACCCAGGTTTTTAGAAACCCAGGTTTTTAGAAATCCAGGTTTTCAGAAATGCAGGTTTTCAGAAACCCAGGTTTTCAGAAATCCAGGTTTTCAGAAATGCAGATTTTCAGAAACCCAGGTTTTTAGAAACGCAGGTTTTCAGAAACCCAGGTTTTTAGAAATCCAGATTTTTAGAAATGCAGGTTTTCAGAAATGCAGGTTTTCAGAAATCCGGGTTTTCAGAAATGCAGGTTTTCAGAAACCCAGGTTTTCAGAAATCCAGGTTTTTAGAAATCCAGATTTTCAGAAATCCAGGTTTTTAGAAATCCAGGTTTTTAGAAACTCAGGTTTTCAGAAATCCAGATTTTCAGAAATCCAGGTTTTTAGAAATGCAGGTTTTCAGAAACCCAGGTTTTTAGAAACCCAGCTTTTAAGAAAACCAGGTTTTTAGAAACCCAGGTTCTCAGAAATCCAGGTTTTCAGAAACCCAGGTTTTCAGAAATCCAGCTTTTTAGAAACCCAGGTTTTTAGAAATCCAGGTTTTAGAAATTCAGGTTTTCAGAAACCCAGGTTTTCAGAAATCCAGGTTTTTAGAAACCCAGGTTTTTAGAAATTCAGGTTTTCAGAAACCCAGGTTTTCAGAAACTCAGGTTTTCAGAAATGCAGGTTTTCAGAAACCCAGGTTTTTAGAAACCCAGGTTTTTAGAAATGCAGGTTTTCAGAAACCCAAGTTTTCAGAAACCCAGGATTTTAGAAATGCAGGTTTTCAGAAACCCAGGTTTTTAGAAACTCAGGTTTTCAGAAATGCAGGTTTTCAGAAATCCAGGTTTTTAGAAATCCAGGTTTTCCGAAACCCAGGTTTCAGAAACCCAGGTTTTTAGAAATCCAGGTTTTTAGAAATGCAGGTTTTCAGAAACCCAGGTTTTTAGAAATGCAGGTTTTCAGAAATGCAGGTTTTCAGAAACCCAGGTTTGCAGAAACCCAGGTTTTCAGAAACTCAGCCTTTTAGAAACCCAGGTTTTTATAAACCCAGGTTTTTATAAATCCAGGTTTTCAGAAGTCCAGGTTTTCAGAAACCCAGGTTTTTAGAAATCCAGGTTTTTAGAAATCCAGGTTTTTAGAAATGCAGGTTTTCAGAAATCCGGGTTTTCAGAAATCCAGGTTTTCAGAAACCCAGGTTTTTAGAAATGCAGGTTTTTAGAAATTCAGGTTTTCAGAAATCCAGGTTTTTAGAAACCCAGGTTTTCAGAAACCCAGATTTTCAGAAATGCAGGTTTTCAGAAACCCAGGTTTTTAGAAATCCAGGTTTTCAGAAACCCAGGTTTTCAGAAACCCAGGTTTTTAGAAATGCAGGTTTTCAGAAACCCATATTTTTAGAAACCCAGGTTTTTAGAAACTCAGGTTTTCAGAAATGCAGGTTTTTAGAAATGCAGGTTTTCAGAAACCCACGTTTTTAGAAACTCAGGTTTTCAGAAATGCAGGTTTTTAGAAATGCAGGTTTTCAGAAACCCAGGTTTTTAGAAACCCAGGTTTTCAGAAATCCAGGTTTTCAGAAATGCAGGTTTTTAGAAACCCAGGTTTTCAGAAATACAGGTTTCAGAAACCCAGGTTTTTAGAAACCCAGGTTTTTAGAAATGCAGGTTTTCAGAAACCCAGGTTTTCAGAAATCCAGGTTTTCAGAAATCCAGGTTTTTAGAAAACCAGGTTTTAGTAATCCAGGTTTTTAGAAATGCAGATTTTCAGAAACCCAGATTTTCAGAAAAGCAGGTTTTTAGAAATCCAGGTTTTCAGAAGTCCAGGTTTTCAGAAACCCAGGTTTTTAGAAACCCAGGTTTTTAGAAACTCAGGTTTTCAAAAATCCAGGTTTTCAGAAACCCAGATTTTCAGAAATCCAGTTTTTCAGAAACCCAGGTTTTCAGAAATCCAGGTTTTCAGAAACTCAGGTTTTTAGAAATCCAGGTTTTCAGAAATCCAGGTTTTTAGAAATCCACGTTTTTAAGTCACAGAGATTTGTCAAATGCTTCAGAGAAAGCTCCAAACCCCGATGTGTTGCTGAAAACATTTCTGTGGCCAGAGGGCAGGAATTCATCTGCCACACAAGAACCTCTCTGTGCTCCATCTACGTAAAAAAAAGGGAGGTGGCAGCTGAAAAAAAACAAAATCCTGTCCTGATAAATCCAAGTGAGCCCCGACACATCAGCTAAACGCATTTTGTAATGTGTCTGGCAGAGGAAAACACACACACGGAGCTTGTAAAATGTCCCATATTCCATTTATCAGGTGAGGAGGGCTCCGGTTCTGCCTCACCACGAGACAGAGAGTTTAAATCTCAGATCAAAATGTGAATGTCAGGGGAAAAAAAACCCAACAATTCATCTTAGAAATGGGAAATGCGGCACAACATTGATCATCCCAGCTTGGGCAAACAGATCAGGGATGAAACCAGGGGATGGTTTCATCCAGACACCCCAAAGCTCCTGTCCTTGCTCCCAGAAATTTCCCATCCCCTTGAATTCCCACCGACAGCACTTGGCAATGACACCCTGAGAAAAGGAACCAAAAAAATCATAAAAGCCATAAAAAAGGTTCAGAGGATGAGAAATTTGGAGTTCTGTCAAGATTTGTGCCTATTCCAGGTGAGGGTGAGGATTCCTGTGCCAACCTGCAGCTCCTCCCTGACCCAGAAACAAGAAATTATCTATTTTTTCAGCTCCTCTCTGACCCAGAATCCCAGAATTGGGAATTTTTTCAGCTCCTCTCTGATCCAGAATCACAGAATTGGGAATTTTTTCTGCTCCTCCCTGATCCAGAATCCCAGAATTGGGAATTTTTTCAGCTCCTCTCTGATCCAGAATCACAGAATTGGGAATTTTTTAAGCTTTGAAAAGCCCAACCAGCAGTGCCAAGCCCAGCACCCACCTCTATCCCAAGAAATCTAAACTAAAAAGAAATCAAACTGATTTATTTCTAAAAGTAATGACCAGCTTTGCCAGGGTACCAAGCCCACACAGAACTGGGAAAAATCCCATTTTTTGTGGATAACAACCCAAACCAGGATGATTTCCCAGTTTCCGGCTCATGATGCAGAGGGAACAAAGCAATGAGAGCACAAAGAGAGAAAATTGGAGATGTTTGGAGCCCTGGTGTTTCAGACAGAACCAAAAGCCTTTCCCGGGAACAATTTGGGGATTTCACAGAATCACACAATCACAGAATGGTTTGGCTTGGAAAGGACCTTAAAGCTCATCCTGTTCCCACTGCAGCAAAATCCTGAAGTAAAAACCTTACAACACACCAGTTATTTTCTCTTTTTCACTGTTTTTACCGCATTTTAACCCCCAGGAATGGCTCTGCCACCTGAAATCCTTCCCAAGAAGAAAAGACACAGGATAAGCACAAGGGGCTCAGTTCACACACATTTCAGGCCTGATCCATTCTGAGGTAAAAACCCCACAACACACGGGGTTTGCTTTTCTTTCACAGTATTTTTATCACATTTTAACCCATCAAACACCCCCGTTTCCTTCTCCTCAGTATCTTTTCCACATTTGAACTAAAAGGAATGGCTCTGCCATCCAAAATCCCTCTCAAGAAGAAAAGGCCCAGCAAGAGCACAAGTGGCTCTCTGCTTAGAGACAATTCAGGCCTGATCCATTCTGAGGTAAAAACTTTAAAATGCACCAGTTTTCTTCTCTTTTTCACTGTTTTTACCTCATTTTAACCCCCAGGAATGGCTCTGCCACCTGAAATCCCTCCCAAGAAGAAAAGACACAGGATAAGCACAAGGGGCTCAGTTCACACACATTTCAGGCCTGATCCATTCTGAGGTAAAAACCCCACAACACACGGGGTTTGCTTTTCTTTCACAGTATTTTTATCACATTTTAAACCCATCAAACACCCCTGTTTCCTTCTCTTTCTCTGTATTTTTACCACATTTGAACTTCAAGGAATGGCTCTGCCACCCAAAATCCCTCCCAAGAACAAAAAGCCCAGCAAGAGCACAAGTGGCTCTCTGCTTAGAGACAATTCAGGCCTAGCCCAATCTGAGGTAAAAACTTTAAAATGCACCAGTTTTCTTCTCTTTTTCCTTGTTTTTACCACATTTTACCCCAAGGAATGGCTCTGCCACCTGAAATCCTTCCCAAGAAGAAAAGACACAGGATAAGCACAAGGGGCTCAGTTCACACACATTTCAGGCCTGATCCATTCTGAGATAAAAATCCCACGACACACGGGGTTTGCTTTTCTTTCACAGTATTTTTATCACATTTTAACCCATAGAACACACCTGTTTCCTTCTCCTTCTCTGTATTTTTACCACATTTGAACTTAAAGGAATGGCTCTGCCACCCAAAATCCCTCCCGAGAACAAAAGGCCCAGCAAGAGCACAAGTGGCTCAGTTCAGACACACTTCAGGCTTAACCCATTCTGAGGTAAAAATCCTACAACACACCAGTTATGTTCTCTTTCTCTGTACTTTTACCACATTTTAACCCCAAGGAATGGCTCTGCCACCTGAAATCCTTCCCAAGAAGAAAAGACACAGCACAAGGGGCTCAGTTCACACACATTGCAGGCCCAATCCACTCTGAGGTAAGAACCCTGCAACACATGGGGTTTGCTTTTCTTTCACAGTATTTTGATCACATTTTAACCCATCAAACACCCCTGTTTCCTTCTCTTTCTCTGTATTTTTACCACATTTTAACCCCAAGGAATGGCTCTGCCACCCAAAATCCCTCCCGAGAACAAAAGGCCCAGCATGAGCACAAGTGGCTGAGTCCAGACACTTCAGTCCTGATCCATTCTGAGGTAAAAACCCTAAAATGCAGCAGTTTTCTTCTCTTTTTCATTGTTTTTACCACATTTTAACCCCAAGGAATGGCTCTGCCACCCAAAATCCCTCCCAAGAAGAAAAGACACAGCAGAACCACAAATGGCTCAGTTCAGACCCACTTCAGGCCTGATCCACTCTGAAGTAAAACCCTAAAACACACTTGTTTTGCTCTTTCTCAATGTTTTTACCACCTTTTAACCCATAAAATACACCTGCTTCTTTCTCTTTCTCAATGTTTTTACCACATTTTACCCCAAGGAATGGCTGTGCCACGAAAACCCTTGGAAAAAAGGCCCAGCATGAGCAGAAGTGGCTGAGTTCAGAGACACTTCAGGCCTGGTTCACTCTTGAGGTAAAAACTATAAAACACACCCATTTCCTTCTCTATTTCCTTCTCTTTCTCAGTATTTTTACCACATTTTAACCCAAAGGAATGGCTCTGCCACCTGAAATCCTTCCCACGAAGAAGACACAGCACAACCACAAATGGCTCAGTTCAGACACACTTCAGTCCTGATCCACTCTGAGGTAAAAACCCCACAATACACGGGGTTTGCTTCTCTTTCACAATATTTTTATCACATTTTAAACCCATAGAACACACCGGTTTCCTTCTCCTTCTCTGTATTTTTACCACATTTGAACTTCAAGGAATGGCTCTGCCACCCAAAATCCCTCCCGAGAACAAAAGCCCCAGCATGAGCACAAGTGGCTGAGTTCAGACACTTGAGTCCTGATCTATTCTGAGGTAAAAACCCTAAAATGCACCAGTTTTCTTCTCTTTTTCATTGTTTTTACCACATTTTAACCCCAAGGAATGGCTCTGCCATCCAAAATCCCTCCTAAGAAGAAAAGACACAGCAGATCCACAATTGGCTCAGTTCAGACACACTTCAGGCCTGATCCATTCTGAAGTAAAAACCCTAAAACACACTTGTTTTGCTCTTTCTCAATGTTTTTACCACCTTTTAACCCATAAAATACACCTGCTTCTTTCTCTTTCTCAATGTTTTTACCACATTTTAACCCCAAGGAATGGCTGTGCCACTGAAAACCCTTGGAAAAAAGGCCCAGCATGAACAGAAGTGGGTGAGTTCAGAGACACTTCAGGCCTAGTTCACTCTTGAGGTAAAAACCATAAAACACACCTGTTTCCTTCTCTTTTTCTTTCTCTTTCTCTGTACTTTTACCACATTTTAACCCCCAGGAATGGCTCTGCCACCTGAAATCCTTCCCAAGTAGAAAAGACACAGGATAAGCACAAGTGGCTCAGTTCAGACACATTTCAGGCCCAATCCACTCTGAGGTAAGAACCCTGCAACACACGGGATTTGCTTCTCTTTCACAATATTTTTATCACATTTTAAACCCATAAAACACCCCTGTTTCCTTCTCTTTCTCTGTATTTTTACCATATTTTAACCCCAAGGAATGGCTCTGCCATCCAAAATCCCTCCCGAGAACAAAAGGCCCAGCAAGAGCACAAGTGGCTCTCTGCTTAGAGACAATTCAGGCCTAACCCATTCTGAGGTAAAAACCCTAAAATGCAGCAGTTTTCTTCTCTTTTTCATTGTTTTTACCACATTTTAACCCCAAGGAATGGCT
The DNA here is from genome assembly GCA_031885435.1 of Passerculus sandwichensis. Taxonomy (NCBI): domain Eukaryota; kingdom Metazoa; phylum Chordata; class Aves; order Passeriformes; family Passerellidae; genus Passerculus; species Passerculus sandwichensis. The sequence continues at coordinate 114,473,493 of CM063129.1, read as the reverse complement.
CTGCCATCCAAATTCCCTCCCAAGAAGAAAAGACACAGCAGATCCACAATTGGCTCAGTTCAGACACACTTCAGGCCTGATCCATTCTGAAGTAAAAACCCTAAAACACACTTGTTTTGCTCTTTCTCAATGTTTTTACCACCTTTTAACCCATAAAATACACCTGCTTCTTTCTCTTTCTCAATGTTTTTACCACATTTTAACCCCAAGGAATGGCTGTGCCACTGAAAACCCTTGGAAAAAAGGCCCAGCATGAGCAGAAGTGGCTGAGTTCAGAGACACTTCAGGCCTAGTTCACTCTTGAGGTAAAAACCATAAAACACACCCGTTTCCTTCTCTTTTACCTTCTCTTTCTCAGTATTTTTACCACATTTTAACCCCAAGGAATGGCTCTGCCACCCAAAATCCTTCCCAAGAAGAAGACACAGCACAACCACAAATGGCTCAGTTCAGACACACTTCAGGCCTGATCCACTCTGAGGTAAAAACCACACAACACACGGGGTTTGCTTCTCTTTCACAATATTTTTATCACATTTTAACCCATAAAACACCCCTGTTTCCTTCTCTTTCTCAATGTTTTTACCACATTTTAACCCCAAGGAATGGCTCTACTACTGAAAAAGCCTCTGAAAAAAAGGCCCAAGTTCAGAGACACTTCAGGCCTGATCCTCTCTGTGTTTCCCACCCTTCCACTGTCCCAGGGTGCTCCAAACCCTCTCCAACCTGGCCTGGAACATTTTTAGGGATGAGACAACCACAGCTTTTGTAGGAAAATTGTGCCAGGGTGTCTCCCTTGGCAGGCAAGAGAAATCCAAGGAATAATTTCAGGATGAACTTCACGAGTGTCTCTTTGCTTTAAGCGAAAATCAGGAGGTTTGGGCAGCATTAAAGTCAATTTTTCATTTTGGTCTCCCAGCTCTTCACCACAGTGACACTGTCAGCCTGGTGGAAAACTTCCATGAGGAGATGCACAAGATTCATCCTTGATTTTTCTCATCTTTGCTGTGCAATTACTTCAGGAAGAACTTGAACAAAATAAAAACCCCGTTCTGCTGCTTGTTGCCAAATCAATACAATCAACCATTAGGTCATAACGATAAAGACAAGTTTCCCAGGGAATAATCAATACTGAGTCGCAGGCGTGGGCTAACAAAGGATGCAGGAAGAAAAAGACACAAAAAAAAAAAAAAATCCTTACATCTAAAATTACGGAAGAAAACGACACGACAACCTCTCTTTTATTAAATCCTCCCTGCAATTCGAGTTTTTTCTTGTCGTGCTTGATGAGAGAGACGGAGCTGGGTGAGACTGACACGGAGTCTGAAAAAACCCAGCTCCAATTTCAGCTCTGATATCGACTCACTGCAGCCTAAGGAAAGTTGCATATTCTTAAAAACAACTTTTCAGCAGTTCCTGAGGAAAAACACCACAAATTCAAAGTGCTGAAAGTGTCCAGCCCAGCCCCTTTTGCTTTTGACTTTCTTTATCCACCTCTAAAATGAGACTGAGCTCGTCCCCAGCTGACTCCACCACAGAAAACATTTAGCTCGAGGAAGGAAAACAGCTTGATTGCTGCTTTGAGGAAACGCAGGAATTGTATCCATAAAATTATAAAGAGAGCTAATAAAAAGCAGCCATCAGCCAGAAGTGCCACTGAGAGTCGTGCCTTAGCTCATATCTTCCCAGAGCAAATCCCTCACCTATAAAGAGCACGCTCCAAAAAGTGAAAAATGCACAAATTCCTGGTTTTCCCCACAAAAAAGGAGCTCCTGGCGCCTGTGCTCCCTCCTGGAGAGCTCCAAGGTGCTGCAAGGAGCTGAGCCCGAAGGGCCTGGCCAAGCTGATTTTATGGTTTTACTCAACTTTTAATGGTGGTTGAGTCATTGTTTGCACAATGATTTCAGCTGCAGTCGCTCAGAGCTGCATCATCCTCCGGCACAGCCACCCCTCACGGCCCCAGGGACAACGTGATGTCCCCAGGAGGGACTTCCTGCCATGGCATGAGGGGAAATAGCCCTCAAATGGCACCGAAAGGGTTTTGGTTAGAAACACACACAGAGAGGAGACAGCCAGAGATCACCTGGGTCCTCCCAGAGCGGGGAAAAGCTGAAATTGTGGGTGCTGGCCTCTCCTGCCAGGGAACAAGTGACAGAAAATGGCCAAAAGACGTGCCAGGGCTGGTCTAGGTTGGATGTCAGGAATAATTTCAACCCTAGAAGGGTTGGATATCAGGAATAATTCCATCCCTAGAAGGGTTGGATATCGGGAATAATTCCAGCCCTAGAAGGGTTGGATATCAGGAATAATTCCATCCCTAGAAGGGTTGGAATAGGAATAATTCCATCCCTAGAAGGGTTGGATATCGGGAATAATTCCAGCCCTAGAAGGGTTGGATATCGGGAATAATTCCATCCCCAGAAGGGTTGGAATAGGAATAATTCCAGCCCTAGAAGGGTTGGATATCAGGAATAATTCCATCCCTTGAAGGGTTGGATATCAGGAATAATTGCATCCCTAGAAGGGTTGGATATCGGGAATAATTCCATCCCCAGAAGGGTTGGATATCAGGAATAATTCCATCCCTAGAAGGGTTGGATATCGGGAATAATTCCATCCCTAGAAGGGTTTGATATCAGGAATAATTCCATCCCTAGAAGGGTTGGATATCGGGAATAATTCCATCCCTGGAAGGGTTGGATATCAGGAATAATTCCAGACCTAGAAGGGTTGGATATCGGGAATAATTCCATCCCCAGAAGGGTTGGATATCAGGAATAATTCCATCCCCAGAAGGGTTGGATATCGGGAATAATTCCATCCCTAGAAGGGTTGGAATAGGAATAATTCCATCCCTGGAAGGGTTGGATATCAGCAATAATTCCATCCCCAGAAGGGTTGGATATCAGGAATAATTCCATCCCCAGAAGGGTTGGATATCGGGAATAATTCCATCCCTAGAAGGGTTGGAATAGGAATAATTCCATCCCTGGAAGGGTTGGATATCAGCAATAATTCCATCCCCAGAAGGGTTGGATATCAGGAATAATTCCATCCCTAGAAGTGGTGGAGTCCCCATGCTGGAAGTGATCAAAAATACGGACATGGCATTTTGGGATGTGGCACTTTGGGGATGTGGCATTTTGGGGATGTGGCACTTTGGGATGTGGCACTTTGGGATGTGGCATTTTGGGATGTGGCACTTTGGGATGTGGCATTTTGGGATGTGGCATTTTGGGGATGTGGCACTTTGGGATGTGGCACTTTGGGACATGGCACTTTGGGATGTGGCACTTTGGGATGTGGCATTTTGGGCATGTGGCACTTTGGGATGTGGCACTTTGGGCATGTGGCATTTTGGGATGTGGCACTTTGGGATGTGGCACTTTGGGATGTGGCATTTTGGGCATGTGGCACTTTGGGATGTGGCACTTTGGGGACGTGGCATTTTGGGATGTGGCACTTTGGGATGTGGCAATTGGGGACGTGGCACTTTGGGGATGTGGCACTTTGGGCATGTGGCATTTTGGGCATGTGGCACTTTGGGGATGGGGCATTTTGGGATGTGGCACTTTGGGGACGTGGCACTTTGGGGACGTGGCACTTTGGGACGTGGCACTTTGGGCATGTGGCACTTTGGGATGTGGCACTTTGGGATGTGGCATTTTAGGATGTGGCACTTTGGGGACGTGGCATTTTGGGGACGTGGCACTTTGGGCATGTGGCATTTTGGGATGTGGCACTTTGGCATGTGGCACTTTGGCATGTGGCATTTTGGGCATGTGGCACTTTGGGGATGTGGCACTTTGGGCATGTGGCATTTTGGGATGTGGCATTTTGGGATGTGGCACTTTGGGCATGTGGCACTTTGGGATGTGGCACTTTGGGTACGTGGCACTTTGGGCATGTGGCACTTTGGGGACGTGGCACTTTGGGATGTGGCAATTTGGGGATGTGGCACTTTGGCATGTGGCACTTTGGGATGTGGCATTTTGGGATGTGGCACTTTGGGATGTGGCAATTGGGGACGTGGCACTTTGGGGATGTGGCACTTTGGGCATGTGGCATTTTGGGCATGTGGCACTTTGGGGATGGGGCATTTTGGGATGTGGCACTTTGGGGACGTGGCACTTTGGGGACGTGGCACTTTGGGACGTGGCACTTTGGGCATGTGGCACTTTGGGATGTGGCATTTTAGGATGTGGCACTTAAGGGATGTGGCATTTTGGGATGTGGCACTTTGGGGACATTGCACTTTTTTTTTAATGCTGCTGGACTTTATGACCTTAAAGATCCTTTCTAAAGTGAATTATTCCATGACTTTGAATTATTCCATGATTTTTGATCTGGAAAAGAGAATGGAACCAAACTCTGGAAGACACAAGAGAATCTTCCATAAAGCAAGGACTGGCAGGAGCTCAAGGAGCCAGAAATGGGAGGTGGCACTTGGGGACAGCAATGATGTGGCACTTTGGGGACGTGGTTTAGAGCTTGATGACCTTAAAGGCACCTTCTAAAGTGAATTATTCCATGAATTTGAATTATTCCACGATTTTTGATCTGGAGAAGAGAATGGAACCAAACTCTGGAAGACACAAGAGAATCTTCCATAAAGCAAGGACTGGCAGGAGCTCAAGGAGCCAGAAATTGGAGGTGGCACTTGGGGACAGCAATGATGTGGCACTTTGGGGATGTGGTTTAGAGCTTGATGACCTTAAAGATCCTTTGTAAAGTGAATTATTCCATGACTTTGAATTATTCCATGGTTTTTGATCTGGAAAAGAGAATGGAACCAAATTCTGGAAGACACAAGAGAATCTTCCATAAAGCAAGGACTGGCAGGAGCTCAAGGAGCCAGAAATGGGAGTGGCACTTGGGGACAGCAATGATGTGGCACTTTGGGGATGTGGTTTAGAGCTTGATGACCTTAAAGGCACCTTCTAAAGTGAATTATTCCATGAATTTGAATTATTCCATGATTTTTGACCTGGAAAAGAGAATGGAACCAAACTCTGGAAGATACAAGAGAATCTTCCATAAAGCAAGGACTGGCAGGAGCTCAAGGAGCCAGAAATGGGAGGTGGCACTTGGGGACAGCAATGATGTGGCACTTTGGGGACGTGGTTTAGAGCTTGATGACCTTAAAGATCCTTTGTAAAGTGAATTATTCCATGACTTTGAATTATTCCATGATCTGGAGAAGAGAATGGAACCAAATTTTGGTAGATACAAGAGAATCTTCCCTAAAGCAAGGATTGGAATGAGCTAAAGAAGCCGGAAATGGGAGGTGAAACTGCTCCTGCTCTGCCGAGCAAAACCCCCGCAAAAGTCTGAAAATGAAACCTCTTTTTTTTTTCCTTTGTTCCACACCGACTGCACCCACCACGGCACCAGAAAATGAGTTTCCTCTCCAATTAATTTAGTGGTTTTAAAATGATGTGGCACTTTGGGCATGTGGTTTAGTGCTGCTGGACTTGATGACCTTAAAGATCCTTTCTAAAGTGAATTATTCCATGATTTTGAATTATTCCACGATTTTTGATCTGGAAAAGAGAATTGAACCAAAATTTGGAAGATACAAGAGAATCTTCCATAAAGCAAGGACTGGCAGGAGCTCAAGGAGCCAGAAATGGGAGGTGGCACTTGGGGACAGCAATGATGTGGCACTTTGGGGATGTGGTTTAGAGCTTGATGACCTTAAAGGCACCTTCTAAAGTGAATTATTCCATGACTCTGAATTATTCCATGATCTGGAGAAGAGAATGGAACCAAATTCTGGAAGATAAAAGAGAATCTTCCCTAAAGCAAGGATTGGAATGAGCTAAAGAAGCCGGAAATGGGAGGTGAAACTGCTCCTGCTCTGCCGAGCAAAACCCCCGCAAAAGTCTGAAAATGAAACCTCTTTTTTTTTCCTTTGTTCCACACCGATTGCACCCACCACGGCACCAGAAAATGAGTTTCCTCTCCAATTAATTTAGTGGTTTTAAAATGATGTGGCACTTTGGGGACGTGGTTTAGTGCTGCTGGACTAGATGACCTTAAAGATCCTTTGTAAAGTGAATTATTCCATGATTTTGAATTATTCCATGATTCCATGATCTGGAAAAGAGAATGGATCCAAATACTGGAAGACACAAGAGAATCTTCCATAAAGCAAGGACTGGCAGGAGCTCAAGGAGCCAGAAATGGGAGTGGCACTTGGGGACGTGGTTTAGAGCTTGATGACCTTAAAGATCCTTTGTAAAGTGAATTATTCCATGAATTTGAATTATTCCATGATTCCATGATCTGGAAGAGAGAATGGATCCAAATTCTGGAAGACACAAGAGAATCTTCCATAAAGCAAGGACTGGCAGGAGCTCAAGGAGCCAGAAATGGGAGTGGCACTTGGGGACAGCAATGATGTGGCACTTTGGGGACGTGGTTTAGAGCTTGATGACCTTAAAGGCACCTTCTAAAGTGAATTATTCCATGACTCTGAATTATTCCATGACTCTGAATTATTCCATGATCTGGAGAAGAGAATGGAACCAAATTTTGGAAGAGACAAGAGAATCTTCCCTAAAGCAAGGATTGGAATGAGCTAAAGAAGCGGAAATGGGAGGTGAAACTGCTCCTGCTCTGCCGAGCAAAACCCCCGCAAAAGTCTGAAAATGAAACCTCTTTTTTTTTTTCCTTTGTTCCACACCGATTGCACCCACCACGGCACCAGAAAATGAGTTTCCTCTCCAATTAATTTAGCGGCGCTGAAAGGCGGCGGCTGCGGGTTGGCGGCGGCAATGAGGCGCGCAGAGCGCAGCTGAGGGAACCCTAAAGCGCATTTCCAACATTTCCAACATTTCCAACATTTCCCTGTTGCACCAGCTCATTTCCATCCCGGCTGCAAAGCAAAAAAAGGGAATTTGGGAATTTGGGTCCCCCGGCAGCGAGGAATGATCGCTCGGCAGCGTTCTCACCGCAGGAATTGGGGGTGGTTCGGTTTGTGCCCGCTCGGAAAATTAGAATACAACACGGAAAATCAGAATCCAACATGGAAAATCAGAATACAAACAGAAAATCAGAACACAACACAGAAAATCAGAATCCAACACGGAAAATCAGAATCCAACACAGAAAATCAGAATCCAACACGGAAAATCAGAATACAACACGGAAAATCAGAACACAACACGGAAAATCAGAACACAACACGGAAAATCAGAATACAACATGGAAAATGAGAATCCAACACAGAAAATCAGAATACAACACGGAAAATCAGAATACAACACGGAAAATCAGAATCCAACACGGAAAATCAGAATCCAACACAGAAAATCAGAATCCAACACGGAAAATCAGAATACAACACGGAAAATCAGAACACAACACAGAAAATCAGAATCCAACACGGAAAATCAGAATCCAACACGGAAAATCAGAACACAACACAGAAAATCAGAACACAACACGGAAAATCAGAACACAACATGGAAAATCAGAATCCAACAAGGAAAATCAGAATCCAACACGGAAAATCAGAACACAAAACGGAAAATCAGAACACAACATGGAAAATCAGAATACAACACAGAAAATCAGAATCCAACATGGAAAATCAGAACACAACACAGAAAATCAGAATCCAACACGGAAAATCAAAATCCAACACGGAAAATCAGAATCCAACACGGAAAATCAGAACACATCACGGAAAATCAGAATCCAACACGGAAAATCAGAATCCAACACAGAAAATCAGAACACAAAACAGAAAATCAGAATCTGACGTGGAAAATCAGAACACAACACGGAAAATCAGAACACAACACAGAAAATCAGAATCCAACACGAGCTGCGGGGTGGTGAAACGAGGAGGGAATTAACCCCAGGATGGAGCAAATAATGAGGGAATTGACCCCAAAATGTTCTTCACGCCCAGCACCCTTGTGAAAAATGAGTGTATTTTATGATTGGCTTTTCACGAATATTCAAATGAATATTACCTGTGTTGTGTTGGAAAGTGGTGCTGGAAAGCAGTGTGGTAAATAGAGTGTGGTTAATATTGTGCGTTGTGTTAATTCCAATTAATATGATGTGGGTTAATATTATGTGTTGAATTAATTCAAATTAATTTTATGTGTGTTAATATTTGTGCTGTGTCAGAGAGTGATGCTGGATTCATTCTCTGAAGTAGTGTGGTAAATAGAGTTTGAGGTTACAAAAAATGTTCAAATAGAAACTATACTACATAGGATTTTTATTTTTTTTTAAGAAAGGACTCTGAGATAGCAGCCCCAGGACATCTGGATCTTTCAGAGAACAAGAAATTACTCTGATTAATTCATCAGAAGAAATGAACTTCTTCCCACCTCTGTTAAGATTCAGAGGAAGAAGCTGAGGATGAGCAGACACAATCCTGTGTTTGAATGCAATTTATGCACCATGGATGAGGTGTATGAATGTGCAATAGGTTATTGTTTTATTTTAATTTACTTTTTTTTTTAATTACTATTTTTAATTTTCATTATTACTTTTATTTTAAAAGTTATTCCTTTGTTAATGTGTGTCCTTTTTCGGACTTATTTTGCCCAGAAAAAGGGCACCCAGACTGTTCATAACTCTTTGCTTTTATCTCATATTGTCCTAATTCAAATTGTCTCTTACTCTAATTGCATTCCTATTTTTACAACCATTTTATTCCTATGAAACTTTTAAAATTTTAACAACAACTGGCGTTTTTCACACCCCCATCCTCTCCTCTGCGACATTCCCTCAGCACCACCAGCACCATTACAATTTCAACCCTGTAATCAGCACCAGGTTCTCACTCACACAAGTGGCAAAATCCTGAATAAAAAAAAAAACCTGAATTTCTCCATTTCCAGCCTCCAAACCCAGCTGGACACTCGGGTCCCAGCCAGCGTTAACATTTCAGGGCAGGTCACTGCAGACTCCTTGTGCTCTGCCCAATGACAAAGGCACAGCAGCGAGAAGGAGCAGAGAATTCCCCCCGGCAGGTGTTCAGCACTCATTTGCTGAAAAGCTACAGGAAAAAAAGGCAAGAAAAATTCATTTTTTTTTAGCTCTGACAATGTCATGAACACAAATGAGTGTTCAGCACTCATTTGCTGAAAAGTTACAGGAAAAAAAAGCAAGAAAAATTCATTTTTTTTTAGCTCTGACAATGTCATGACCGCTAAGGCTGACGCTGGGAATAAAAAGGTGGATTTACAAATATTCCCCGTTTTTGGGGTGGCTCCTATTGCTGAGGAAACACCTCGGGATTCTTGGAGGGAGAAGGAGAAGGAGAAGGAGAAGGAGAAGGAGAAGGAGAAGGAGAAGGAAAAGGAAAAGGAAAAGGAAAAGGAAAAGGAAAAGGAAAAGGAAAAGGAAAGGAAAGGAAAAGGAAAAGGAAAAGGAAAAGGAAAGGAAAAGGAAAAGGAAAGGAAAATGGGGAAGGAAAATGGGGAAGGAAAGGAAAGGAAAGGAAAGGAAAGGAAAGGAAAGGAAAGGAAAGGAAAGGAAAGGAAAGGAAAGGAAAGGAAAGGAAAGGAAAGGAAAGGAAAGGAAAGGAAAGGAAAGGAAAGGAAAGGAAAGGAAAGGAAAGGAAAGGAAAGGAAAGGAAAGGAAAGGAAAGGAAAAGGAAAGGAAAATGGGAAAGGAAAATGGGAAAGGAAAATGGGAAAGGAAAATGGGAAAGGAAAATGGGAAAGGAAAATGGGAAAGGAAAATGGGAAAGGAAAATGGGAAAGGAAAATGGGAAAGGAAAATGGGAAAGGAAAATGGGAAAGGAAAATGGGAAAGGAAAATGGAAAGGAAAATGGGAAAGGAAAATGGGAAAGGAAAATGGGAAAGGAAAATGGGAAAGGAAAATGGGAAAGGAAAATGGGAAAGGAAAATGGGAAAGGAAAATGGGAAAGGAAAATGGGAAAGGAAAATGGGAAAGGAAAATGGGAAAGAGGGAAAGGAAAATGGGAAAGGAAAATGGGAAAGAGGGAAAGGAAAATGGGGAAGGAAGGAAGGAAGTGGCGGAAGGAAGGAAGTGGCGGAAGGAAGGAAGTGGCGGAAGGAAGGAAGGAAGTGGCGGAAGGAAGGAAGTGGCGGAAGGAAGGAAGTGGCGGAAGGAAGTGGCGGAAGGAAGGAAGTGGCGGAAGGAAGGAAGTGGCGGAAGGAAGGAAGGAAGTGGCGGAAGGAAGGAAGGAAGTGGCGGAAGGAAGGAAGGAAGGAAGTGGCGGAAGGAAGGAAGGAAGGAAGGAAGTGGCGGAAGGAAGGAAGGAAGTGGCGGAAGGAAGGAAGTGGCGGAAGGAAGTGGCGGAAGGAAGGAAGGAAGGAAGGAAGAAGGAAGGAAGGAAGGAAGGAAGGAAGGAAGGAAGGAAGGAAGGAAGGAAGGAAGGAAGGAAGGAAGGAAGGAAGGAAGGAAGGAAGGAAGGAAGGAAGGAAGGAAGGAAGGAAGGAAGGAAGGAAGGAAGGAAGGAAGGAAGGAAGTGGTGGAAGGAAGGAAGGAAGGAAGTGGCGGAAGGAAGGAAGGAAGGAAGTGGTGGAAGGAAGGAAGGAAGTGGCGGAAGGAAGGAAGTGGCGGAAGGAAGTGGCGGAAGGAAGTGGCGGAAGGAAGGAAGGAAGGAAGGAAGGAAGGAAGGAAGTGGCGGAAGGAAGGAAGTGGCGGAAGGAAGGAAGTGGCGGAAGGAAGGAAGTGGCGGAAGGAAGTGGCGGAAGGAAGGAAGGAAGGAAGGAAGTGGCGGAAGGAAGTGGCGGAAGGAAGTGGCGGAAGGAAGTGGCGGAAGGAAGGAAGGAAGGAAGGAAGGAAGGAAGGAAGTGGCGGAAGGAAGGAAGGAAGGAAGGAAGGACAGGAAGGAAGGAAGGAAGGAAGGAAGGAAGGAAGGAAGGAAGGAAGGAAGTGGCGGAAGGAAGGAAGTGGCGGAAGGAAGGAAGTGGCGGAAGGAAGTGGCGGAAGGAAGTGGCGGAAGGAAGGAAGGAAGGAAGGAAGGAAGGAAGGAAGGAAGGAAGGAAGGAAGAAGGAAGGAAGGAAGGAAGGAAGGAAGGAAGGAAGGAAGGAAGGAAGGAAGGAAGGAAGGAAGGAAGGAAGGAAGGAAGGAAGGAAGGAAGGAAGGAAGGAAGGAGGAAGGAAGGAAGGAAGGAAGGAAGGAAGGAAGGAAGGAAGTGGCGGAAGGAAGGAAGGAAGTGGCGAAGGAAGTGGCGGAAGGAAGGAAGGAAGTGGCGGAAGGAAGTGGCGGAAGGAAGTGGCGAAGTGCGAAGTGGCGGAAGTGGCGGAAGGAAGGAAGTGGCGGAAGGAAGGAAGTGGCGGAAGGAAGGAAGGAAGGAAGGAAGGAAGTGGCGGAAGGAAGGAAGTGGCGGAAGAAGGAAGAAGGAAGGAAGGAAGGAAGGAAGGAAGGAAGGAAGGAAGGAGGAAGGAAGGAGGAAGGAAGGAAGGAAGGAAGGAAGAAGAAGGAAGGAAGGAAGGAAGGAAGGAAGGAAGGAAGGAAGGAAGGAAGGAAGGAAGGAAGGAAGGAAGGAAGGAAGGAAGAGGAAGGAAGGAAGGAAGGATGGAAGGAAGGAAGGAAGGAAGGAAGTGGCGGAAGGAAGGAAGTGGCGGAAGAAGGAAGTGGCGGAAGGAAGTGGCGGAAGGAAGTGGCGGGAAGAAGTGGCGGAAGGAAGTGGCGGAAGAAGGAAGGAAGGAAGGAAGGAAGTGGCGAAGAAGTGCGGAAGGAAGGAAGTGGCGGAAGGAGGAAGTGGCGGAAGAAGTGGCGGAAGGAAGGAAGGAAGTGGCGGAAGAAGTGGCGGAAGGAAGGAAGGAAGGAAGGAAGGAAGGAAGGAAGGAAGGAAGGAAGGAAGGAAGGAAGGAAGGAAGGAAGGAGGAGGAAGGAAGGAAGGAAGGAAGGAAGGAAGGAAGGAAGGAAGGAAGGAAGGAAGGAAGGAAGGAAGGAAGGAAGGAAGGAAGGAAGGAAGGAAGGAAGGAAGAAGAAGGAAGGAAGGAAGGAAGGAAGGGAAGGAAGGAAGGAAGAAGGAGTAAGGAAGGAAGGAAGAAGTGCGGAAGGAAGGAAGGAAGGAAGGAAGGAAGGAAGGAAGGAAGGAAGGAGGAAGGAAGGAAGGAAGGAAGGAAGGAAGGAAGGAAGGAGGAAGGAAGGAAGGAAGGAAGGAAGGATGGAAGGAAGGAAGGAAGGAAGGAAGAAGGAAGGAAGGAAGGAAGGAAGGAAGGAAGAAGGAAGGAAGGAAGGAAGGAAGGAAGGAAGGAAGGAAGGAAGGAAGGAGGAAGGAAGAAGGAAGGAAGTGGCGGAAGGAAGGAAGTGGCGGAAGGAAGGAAGTGGCGGAAGGAAGGAAGTGGCGGAAGGAAGGAAGGAAGGAAGGAAGTGGCGGAAGGAAGGAAGTGGCGGAAGGAAGTGGCGGAAGGAAGTGGCGGAAGGAAGTGGCGGAAGGATGTGGCGGAAGGAAGGAAGGAAGGAAGGAAGGAAGGAAGGAAGGAAGGAAGGAAGGAAGGAAGGAAGGAAGGAAGGAAGGAAGGAAGGAAGGAAGTGGCGGAAGGAAGGAAGGAAGGAAGGAAGGAAGGAATGGAAGGAAGGAAGGAAGGAAGGAAGTGGCGGAAGGAAGGAAGGAAGTGGCGGAAGGAAGTGGCGGAAGGAAGTGGCGAAGGAAGTGGCGGAAGAAGTGGCGGAAGGAAGGAAGGAAGTGGCGGAAGGAAGTGGCGGAGGAAGGAAGGAAGTGGCGGAAGGAAGGAAGTGGCGGAAGGAAGGAAGGAAGGAAGGAAGGAAGGAAGTGGCGGAAGGAGAAGTGGCGGAAGGAAGGAAGGAAGGAAGGAAGGAAGGAAGGAAGGAAGGAAGGAAGGAAGGAAGGAAGGAAGGAAGGAAGAAGGAAGGAAGGAAGGAAGGAAGAGGAATGAAGGAAGGAAGGATGGAGGAAGGAAGGAAGAAGGAAGGAGAGGAAGGAAGGAAGGAAGGAAGGAAGGAGGAAGGAAGGAAGGAAGGAAGGAGGAAGGAAGGAAGGACAGGAAGGAAGGAAGAGAAGGAAGGAAGGAAGGAAGGAAGGAAGGAAGGAAGGAGGAAGGAAGG